>PVLA01008595.1:0-86423 GCA_004027455.1 Hydrochoerus hydrochaeris | reverse complement strand
CTGCAGGACAGCAATTGGTCCTGTGCCTGTCTTAGGCGGCCGGTGGCGTAACATATGTGTCCTAGTTGCCCGTCTCTGGCTGCCTGTCCAGTGTCTCAGGGCAGTTGTCTCACAGGAATTTTGTAAATCCTCCTCCATGAGCTCTTTCATTTAAAGCTTTTGTATAAACTCTCTCATACTACTCACAGAAGGTAAAATTGCACAATTAGTTTTCACAAAGTTATCTAGAAGGTTTCTAGTAACTCCTCTGGAGTTTCTATTTTCAATTTCATATTGAGTATTACATGAAAATATATATATGTGAATTACACAAATTACAATTATCAGTACCAAACATTACAAGAGCCTTGCACCCAATTCCCACATGTGGTGTCCTTTTCCTGGAGAAGCAATTCCTTGAAGCGCTCTCCTCCACCCATGGACCTTGTCACAAGGTGTGGATGGACTAGGACGCGGCAGTACCACAGCACATAACAGATAAAACTCACCCATTTACACATATGCATTTGCCTTGTAATTCATTGTATCAAGGGGATGGATGGAAAGATTGCTTCCTATATTCCCCCAGTACAGCTACTGAGATGCACAGCCTGCTACTGTTACCCTGAAGTACATATTTTCATTAGAAAATTATGGTATAGGCATCTGTCCTCTAGTATGAGGAAGGGAAGGTTGGGGATTGCAGTATTGGGGCCTATATTGAAAGCACGTAAACCTGCCGGTCCTTGAAGGCACTAAAGGATAGCAGATTGCCACAGACAGGTAGGTGGATTGCCACAAACTAAGCAGCTGCACTGCTGAATCACAGGTGTCTAACAAAAGAAGGTCCGATCAAGCATTGCCCAAATTGTAATACAGTATAATTTTTTAAGTCCTCCAAACTTACTCCACGAGTAGGAGGTGAATAAATTTATCAGTGCTACTTATGGACCTCACTCACCAATTGTTACAATTGTTTGTTCTTTTCTCCTTCTTGTAGCAGACTCCTCCTGTTTTCACTGTGGTTATTAGCGACCAATGCCTAATAATTTATTCAGAGTAATCTAGCTAATGAGCCAAAAAAGTCTATTTTTAATTATGATTTTAGTTTGTTAGTACATACATATAGTTCATAATGGCTGCATCCCCTGTGGGAAATTGGTCATCTCTTTAACCCTACACTCCATCTCTTTGTGAACTCTTTACCATCCGCACACCCTGTACCATCTTCTCTCATTTCTTTCATGCATCTCATAAAGGCTGTTTTTTTTTCTTATCAAACAACTGGTAGCTGACCTATTATCTTTTGTTTCTCAGTAGCAAGATTCGTTTTCTGTAATGTTTTTTCTTTCTCAGTAAATAATTGACTGCTCTTTCCATATTTTGTTTCATAATTTAGTATTTTACACATTCTGCTTGCATTTTAATTTGGTATGAATTTTTTACACAACTTTTTTTTTTTGTCTTTTTGAGAGAGAGCCTTGTTAGACAGTTTAGGCTGGCCTCGGGCTCACTTTGTAGCCAAGGTTGGTCTCAAACTTGCAATGATCCTCCTGCCTCAGCCTCCCAAGTGCTGGGGTTATACAATTGCACCTCCATGCTCAGCAACAAAATGTCTTAAATTCTGTAAAAGAAAAATTTTCTTTTTTATCTCTTTGTATATAGTTAGTCACACATTGCTTCCATGTTTTTATGAAGTTTATGTCTTTTACCCTACTGCTGGATTATGAATGATGCTGAATTTTCACTTTTTAGTAAAACAAATGTAATTTTGCCACTGGAAGTAAGAAGTAGAGATATAAAGAGTGAAAAATACATAAATCATTGTGAAAATAAGGAGGATGCTATGAAAAACAATTACAGATTAACAAAGTACATTGGAAAAGTGGTCCAAAATTGTTTCTTCTCTTTTGGAAACCCAAATAAATAAAAGAGAAGAAACAATTACATGAATAAAGTTAAGGACATGTTCCAAAAGAAGGAATATTGTTATAAGTAGACAAGTAGACTATAAAAGACAATGTGTAAGGAAAGAGCTTGTTTTGACAAATTAGCAGGAAAAAAACAATCTGTAATAGCTATTGAATTCTATCAGCATGCAACATTCCCAAAGGTGGAAATCTTGCAATATTAAAATCTTTAAAATAAAAAGGAATCAACACTGCATATGATCACATCCAAAGAAAGGTTTTTCAATCATAAATGAAGATGCACTAAAATAATATCTCTTCATCTATACAGAAAATTTCAACATCCTTTCATCCACACTCAGTGCTTATCTATAAAGCATTATAGTTATGCACTTTTGTCATGAAATTTGCAGAAATGAATTAGAACTCTAAGCATCATAACAAAACTTAAATTTTCAGTCTTAGAAATGATGCAAAGGTGAAGCAAATAACATACCACATTGTTTAAAAAAAGTAAAAGCTATGGGGGAAGAAATTTAAAACTAAGAAAAACAAATAAAAAATAAAACTAAAAAGAAACTGTTCTAAGACAAAATAATCAACTGACAGGCACACAAAACACACACCAATCCTTCGCTAGGATCTTGCTTTCTACTTATTTTATATAGACTTTTCAATGAGAATTGCAAATGTGTCTTTTAGGATTTCAGTTTTGGAGAATATAGTCTTTCAGGATTGTGATCTTCAGAATTTCAGACTTTGGTAGCTTGATCTTTCAGAATTTCAGCTTTTATGATGAGAGCACTCAGTACTGTGTCTCGGGATTTGGGTCAGTGGAGGATGGTGAAGTTTGTGCAGTGTAAGTTCACTAAAATTTAGTTAATATATATTCAAAATATTTATGAGTGTGTAGATACTCTTAGGAAAAATTAGCCTACTATCTCAATAGAAAGAGCACTAGTTACTAAGATGTTTAAAACAGCTAAATGGGCAACTACTGTATAGCGAATTAACAAAAACAATTAGCACAAATGATTTGATACTGTTCTTAATAATAAAGAAGGAAAATAGCGTGAACAAAGCCCTTAATTTGGAGATGTTTTGAGCAGTCTCCCTAAAAACCTAAAGACTTAAAAAACATGAAGATGCTGTTAGACCTATTTGAAAGAGAATGGGAAAAAAATCCAGATTTTCCTTTCTGCTCTTCAGAATCCTTTCAGTTTCTTTAACTAAGGCTCCCTGGGGATCATTTACAAGATACTGTGGAATGTCTAGTCTGCAGAGCTCAGTTCTCTGTGACACACAGCTTACAGAGGAGCTAGAACACACAGGAAAATAAACAAGCAATCTACCAGCACAAGCTCTTACACTTATTTCACTTTGAGTTTGATACTTATTCTTGATTACGACATGTTTTTGATTCACACAAAAATGTAACTGTTACAAAAATAAGGTAAATAAAACATTTTAAAATTATTTTTGACTCAAAGCTGGTTATATTACACAAAATATCAAATAAAAAAGAGAACATCATTACTTTAAAAAAGACATATTCAAACATATAACTGAATCCTTAAATATAGTGGAATATAAATGGTACTCTTGAAAATAAAATTTTAATATTTTGGATATGGAATAAAGTCAAACAAACATACTCATCCTATCATAAAATGTTTACAAAATTACTAACAATACAATTTTAAAGGTACCATTTGATATTATGTACATGTATTACAGATGTTAATAGGTTAATTTTGTCAAAATACTTCTAAACCTAGAATTGGAAAGTAATTCAATATCTATATACGATAATTTTGTAAAGTTTTCTTATAAAATCTTAAAACCAAGAAGCATATGTAATATTAAATAAGTGTTTGAGACTGATACTTTTTCTCAATGGTATAAAACTATTATGATGGTTTTCTGTTATACCATGAAAATCATGTAAACAACTATATATTTTAATCACTTTGGTGGAAGGTCCCTTACTCATTTACTTATTGGCTAGAAGGATTAACACACTTCAACCTAAGTTATAGTCCTAGTAAACACTTATTAGATCAAGAGATACAAGGCAGTAACTGTTAGAATAAAGGTAACTTATAAACATAAATATTAGAAAAGTCACACACAGACTTCCAACATTCTTGCCCTCTCTCTGGTAGCTGAAAGATATAATTTTCTCAGGTGAAATAACTAATTCAGAAGCCTCCTTACCCTTAGAGACTTGGAATCCAGAAATCCTAATGGATACAAATTAACCTGGGGCCATATGTATTATCAATCTTCCTGTCTTTTTGAAATATGCTAACAGCTTGCTTCATCTTGATCTACCACACCATGCAGCTGCTAGGAGAACCTGACAGTTCCATGCTGAGTTTGGAGCAAGGGCTGTTGCCATGGTTACATAGCTATTCGACCACTGAGTAGATTAGTCCTGGTGTGTTAACTATTTGTTCCATCTACCTAGGATTATATTTCCAGTTAAAAAATGGGAAATGGAAGACATTTTTGCCTCAAAGACAGTTTTCTGTAAAAAAGGCAATGTTTTCGGTAAACATGAACGATATTTGGTAGAATCAAAACTGCCTGTTTTCCCAGCCCTGTCATCTGTTTTGTTAACCTTGAGGCATATTTTTTTCTAGAATATCACACAAGTTTTGCTCTCACAAAGTTTGGAAAATTAAATCAATAAAAAGTTTTCCTTGACACTTAGTAATTATTTTAAAATGAATGGAAAATGTTAAATCTTTAAACTTTTCAAAACTTTTGTGGAGTCAGTGGATTTCACTGAAAAAATTGAAACAATTTAATTAATTTTCTTTTATTCAGATTAAGTGCCTTTTGACTGATTGCCATATTTGTCCTGGAGCTTCTGTCCCTTTATAAATTAAATAGAATGAGTTTGTAATGTCAGAAGAATTGAATATTTATTCTAGACTCATCTGCTTTTGATCACGCACTGACCAAAATGACCTCAGGGTCTCCTTGGCAGCTTTGACAGGAACAAGGACACACTTGACTCATCAGTGTCTGGTCTTGAATATCAAATGAGTTTTCAGTAAGCACAAGGTGTCTTTGCTTCCCTGTGGCAGTAAAGATCATGTGCTTTGACTTCTAGAAGTCAAGCCCAGCTGCTTGACAAGCCTTGGCCTCCCTTTCGTGCTCTTCCACTGAATCTTTAAAATGTTCAAATAAGATCCTTTCTCTTTGACTTTTGTCGTTGCTGCTGTCCTTGGATTTTACTCCAGTTTCAAAACATATTTTACACAGAACGTATCAGAATACAGTGGTTAGTTTTCTTGTACATTAAGCAAAACCTATAAAAAAACCCATATTTAAGTTTGAAAAAATATATTTAAATTCCTAGGGATGAACACTACTGTCATATTACAACTTCTCTTTAGGGTGATTATTGTTGTGCACATATTTTATTTTTTAATTTTAAAAACCTAGCTAACAGGTATGGCTACCTGTTGTATTATTGCATGCCTAGAATTTTTTTCATTATGAATAGATGTACTTGGTCAAAAATACCACCATTCAAATCCTAAACCGACATTGTTCAATTAAGGAGAGAAGAAAATGAAATCAATAGAAAACCTGCATTGTTAGAAAATTATTTCAAAAACTCAAAAATGAAGAAAACTGATCCAATTTATTATAACTTTATTAGTGATATTTAATTATGGGTGAATCCTCTATCAATTCTGATTGTGAAAGTAACTATATTTTCCATAAGTTATGTGGAATATATTTTTTAAATACTTTTTAAAGATCTGATAAATTATTCTATTCATTGTGAATTTGGGAATCAATACTCATATTTCAGGAATCTGTAATTTTTTTTAAAGACAACATCCTTTTGAAAAATTTATTGACACTATTATTAACAAAACCACTTATTTTTTTCAGTTTTTATGAAGTTTTTGTTTTAAAGATTGTCTTTCAAAAGTACTTACAAAATAGTGAGACATCACTAAAGCATTTACAGTAAAATTTTCAAATAAATCATTTTAATATCTACCTGTTTATGGGATAACAATAGCATTACCATCATAGTATTTGTTTTTCTTAACAAATCCTGGTCTTTCATACAGGTAGAGTATCCCTTATCCAAAATACTTGGGACCACCCAGATGCGGAGATGTGCACCTTCTAATCTGAGCACTCAAGAGGCTGAGGCAGGAGGACTGCCACCAGTTTCAGGCCACCCTAGGCTACTAGGTAGTGAGTTGAAGGCCAGACTAAACTACATAGGGAGATCCTATCTCAAAAACAGGAACAATAAAACAAATTGGGCCCACAAGTATTTTGGAATATGTACATATACATGTGATATTTTGGGGATGGAGCCTCAGTATAAGCATGAAATTCATTTATATTTTATATAGGCATATCCTGGAGGCAGTCAAATTCAGTAATCTCCATAATGTGGCACAGGAATCATAGTTGCATGGTATGGAATTATCCATTCGAGCCATCATGTTGATGCTCAAAGTTTTGGACTTTAGAGCATTTGAGATTTCTGGACCAGAGCTGTTAAGTCTCGACTATACCATGACAAGGTAGAAATACGATTTGTTTTTTGTACTGGTGATTGAACCCAGGTCCTTTGCACTGATCTAAGTCCTCGGTGTAACTTTTCCAATTGCTTGAGACAGGGTTTTGATACATTGCTGAGTTTACCAGGCTGCACTTGACCTTGCAGTCCTCCTGCCTCAGCCTCCCAGAGTGCTGGGATCACAGTTGTCACTGTGCCCAGTTCCAAACACAATAATTTTAAAAATCATATTTCATCTTCTGTGCACTATTTTGCAGTAAAAACACTATTTGGTCAACAGTGCCCTTGTATGCACACACTTTGTACAGCTTCTGGTTTTCATTTTACTGAAGTTTGCAGGGCATAACTCTAGTCACTGAGTTCTTCCTCATCACTGAAGTAGGTGCTTTTCTTTATCCTAGGGCGCAGAGACTCCTCGGAGGTCGAAGGGCCCCTGCACTGGGTTTCCATTTCTTTTGTTCTTCCACCTTGGCTTGCTGGAATGGGATTGAGAACACCAAACCAAGCTGGCGCGTGATGGCCTGGCTGAGGCTGTCGAGGGCGGGGTCTTCCCCTCATCCTCACTGCCTGCAGGGACCTCGATTTCTTTCCTCTTTGGAGGTTCACGTTCTCCGAGCATATTCTTCAGACAAGCATAACTTCAGTGTCCACTTTCCCCGCACTCGTAACACTTAGATTTGTCAAAGTAATTTCGCCTTCGGATGAATTCAGCTGCTCTTCCACTGCCCATAGCGATTCTTGCCTTTATCACCCTACCAAGTAACTGTCCGCTGTTAATGGCTCTGGTACAGCTTTGTGCAGAGTCTTTACCTAAAAACAATATAAATGCGACCCCTTTACTCTTTCTCGTATCTTTGTCTTTCATCATAGTAACCTTCACAGCTTTGCCATACTTGGAAAATACCGGGTGTAAGTCATTGTTTGTCAGGGAGAAGGGCAAGTTGGACATACACACCGTGCTCTTACTGGGAGCCAAGCTGCCACTCACTGCTTCAGGGAGCGCAGGCAGAGGCCAGCTGGGGACCAACCCAGCTCTTCCTCCTCCTCCTCCTCCTCCTCCTCCTGCTCCTCGCAGCAGCCTCTTCATTCCCACGCCCGCATGGGGTGGACGCAGAGACCTGGAGGTCGCAGGGCAGCTCCGAACTGTAATTTTATAAAGCATATTAGTACTAGAGAGTATATCTTTAAAAATAGATGAATTCCATAAATCTTGCAAAGATATGGAAAAAACAAAAATTTTAAAAGCATACTTTTATCTACTTAATTGAAGGGAAATGCAATATAAACAATTTAGGAATCAATAATTATATGACTATTGGAAACTAATACATTTTATTTTATCTTTTCTTTCAGAGATTATTTTTATTCCAATGGATTAGAATTACAATTTACTTAACAATTCTAATAAAATATTACATTACAGCTGTCTGAATGATATTTTTACTACGAACAATCTGAGACAAATATTTTCAGACAATCGTTTTCTGTTTTTGGATTTTTATAAGAAAAATTCTTCAAGACAAACTTAAAGTATTTAAAATACTAAAATATGCACTAAATTTGTAAATATTTTAAATGTATTCAGTATTGTTTCTACTTAAAATAATTGCAACGACTTCTAATTCATATGATCACTAATCACACAGTATAAAAATTTAGAAAATAGATAAACAATAGGATGAGTATAGTAATGATGTATCAGCAAGTGATAACTTTAACATTTTATGGAAATTATGTCAATCTATTTAATTGATTTTAAAATATATCTTCAGAATTCTTTTATCAATATTTCTAGAAATCTGTATTGCCACTAAATGAAAATTAAGCTACAAGTTTACTATATTAATTAAAAATTATCATTTGTTATTTTGTTTTGCTAACTAATAAAGGCAAATGGCCATTTAAACACTTTTATAATGTATTTAATGATTATTTTCAATTGTCTGAGTGTTTCTCTATAACAGTGTGTTTAAATTTCGGTCTCCCAGGATAAAACGTCTTTGATCTAAATTCTGAAGATTTCATGTAAGGATCACTTGCTAGCAATTTTCTTTAGAAATTGTTTAAATTTGCTATTTCGTAGTAATTCTACAAGTATTTCTAATGTTGTATAAAGTATTACTCAGGAAAAATAAAGAAGTATATATTGTTAGTTATAGGCAACAGTAATGAATAAAATGAAGACAACAGCAAAGTCTAGCAAGAGATGAATTTTTAACTATCACTTGAATGAGGTTTAAGAGAAGTCCTCCTATTATTGAAAATTTTTCCAAACCAGTTTTGAAAATACCACAGTATATAACACACTGAGTTGCTAAGCAGAGGTACAGGAGCAAAGTCTCAGAATTTCCAGCCATTCAGGACTGCTCAGTGGGAGGGTATTTGTCTAATATGTACAATCCCTGAGTTCAATCTGGTGCCCACCAAACATATATGCAAAGGCATTTCTAATCTTTCTAATGTCAGTGTATATCAATAGCATCATTTCTAGTCCACCTTAATATTTTCGGTGTGACAGTGAGGAAGCAGAGATTTAGAAGATGTCTCAGGGATTGGTGAATTTAGAGGATTTAGAGGGGACCCGAGGGGACTCAGATGCTGGCAGCACTGTGAGCATTTTTCTGTGTAGGAAAAAAGAAACACAAGAAAACACTAAACCATTTTTAACTGCTTGCATTATACCATGAAAGAGCATAGAGAAGATCTTCTCAAATGTAATTCTAGCCATTAAATGATGAGCATTTTAGAGGTCATTGGGATTTAAGTGGACTTGTGTTAAACTGACTGAATTAGGAGGTCACAACAAGAACAGGAGATTATGTTTTGAGGGTCGCTATTAATTGAATTAATTGTGTCATCTGAAAGTGAAGCAGTCTTAATTTCCAGGTCCAGGGATTCTTATTTGGAAATACTGTCTTTGCAGATAATCAAGTTAAGAGGCCACCAAGGTGGACCCTAATCCCATAAGTCCATGTCTTTGTGAAAATAAGTAATTTGAGAACAGATATTTGCACAGAAGTAAGGTTAGGGAACAGCCTCAGGGAGAGCATTATGTGAAGATGGGGTTACCCAACCACAAGCTCAGCATCAGATGGGGCCATCAGAAGTGGCAAAGGCAAGGAATTCTCTTTCTCCAGAACTTGCTGAAGGAATAGGATTCTCTTTCTCCAGAACTTGCTGAAGGAATATGACTGTGACTGCATTTCAATCTTGCATCTCTTTCCTCCAGAACTGTAAGTTAATACATTTCTGTTGTAGTAATACCTCCAGTCTGTGGAGCTTTGTTATAGTAACCCTATCAAATTGACACAGTGGATTCTCTAAGATGATAACAGTAAAACTGAAGTACAGTTTTTGGAAATATTTACATTTTGATCCACATATAGTTGAAGCTTGTTTTTTAAGTTTATGTTTCATTTTATCTACATGTTGATGTTGTTTTCCTTGTAAAGAAAGATCTATTGAATATTTTCAAGATACAGGGCACCTAGAAAACATACACACATATGTATTTTGAATACTTATTTTGAATTATATGTATACTTGGCAAATAAAGACAATTTCTTTAAGTTTGAACTCAAAATTAACCACTCCTTACTTCTTACTTTTACATCAGTTTTGCTGTTATAATAACATTGGAGATTCCCCAATAATTTTAGTTACTGCAAATACTTGAACTCACAAGGATAATAATAATCTTCCTTCATTCAACCCACCTGCCTACATTTACAGAATAACCAGTATCCTTTTACATGATATATATTGTAAAAATACACAGGTGCTAGATAGCTAGGTAAACAAAAGTGAGTAAGAAAATGATATGCAATAGATGCTTTCTCTAACCAAACTAATCTCATGTATAATATTAGGAAATGTATATCCTTAGAAAGTTCTGCTTATTTATCTATTGTGTTACTTTTGTTACACTGGTTGATTTATGTACATAATATCTATAAGGTATCATGTGTTAGGTCAATATAAATATTTTATGACTCCTAAAATATTTTGCAATTTTAAAAAGCACCTTTATGCATAGAAAAATAGTAGGTAAGGGAGATTCAAATTGAAAAATGCCATTAAACTGAGAAAATAACCTCTGGGTAACTTTTTACAAAGCGTCATGAGTATGTGTTATTCTCCTGATTTCCTGAAAGCCCTTGAAAAATGTTGTAGTATAAGTCCCTTTGCCCTAGATCCAGGATGATAAAAGGGCTCTCTTCCAAAATAAAAATAAATTGCTATTTATAAATTCTATTGCTGTAATCCTCTGCTTTCTTTTCCTGTTAATGAAAATTAACATTTTCCAGGTGAACACCACTTCCCTTACAAGAAATGAAGTAGGAAATGATCTTGATTTGCATGCTTTTCTACCAAGAATTTCATTTAAATTTTTCAACCTCTCTTCAAAACACCAACACCTTAATTTTGTCTTCTTAGGTTTCAGTACTTTATAGTAGCAGCAAATGCTTTTGTGCCAAATATTTCTAATTGATATCTACAGAGTATTTTGTAAATCTTCACTCATCTGTCAGGGCACTCAACTTGTACAATTCTGTTTTTAAATTAATGAATCAAAAAAAATATTGCTTTTCCTTCTGTGAAATTGAGAAGTGAGACGAGCTGTATCATATACATAATAGGAGCACAAGAAAATGCCATCATCCTCAACTTTGCAAATTAACTGCAAGTTTAAAGACAGACATGCACTGATACAAAATGGGAAAGCAAAAACTAAGAACGATTTCGGTGTTGCATTTAGTTTGTTATGATTTACATTAACTGGAAAGTTCCCCTGCCACAGCATGATGTAGAGTAATTAGTCATACCTCACAAAATCCATGTGGGAGGATTTAGATTGCCAGTGCCACTTAGCAGGTGAAATTCAGAGAACAAGGAACCTTCAAGTTGAGATTTTAGATATGTTTATTTCAAAGCTCTTTCAATGCTTTTAAAAGAGGCTTGAATTTTTGTTGCATTGTTTCAAAGTGAAATATTTTATTCTTGCCCATTGAAATAATGATTTATTTTTCAAAACTAAATGTAAAGCCTGAAATAATCTTTCCAATGATTGCATTATCACATTAATAACTTTTTTCTAAGTCACATGTTGGAATGTGTAAGAGGAGTTAGCCTCAATATAATACATGCCACTGTAGAAGACTGATGAAAATATCTGATAGATGGAGGAGACTCAGGAGTAGCATAAAGCAAGGCAGAAAGTCAAGAAAACTCTGAGCAATAGATTATAACATTGACACCCTACTTAGCTATAAAGTATTGATTATGTTCATATGCCCATTAGGCCAATGATAAGCACGGAGATTCATGCATTTTAATGGGATACAGAGCAGGTGCATGCAGTAAAGCCAGACCTTACGGAGAGAAAAGCTGTGGGTGACTTGGGAAAGGTCATTTTAGTTTCACTCATTGTCACCCTTCCAAGTCAAACACTATGTTTCATTCTAAATGTCCAATTGAGTAACTCCCATATATGAACTATAATTTGTGATTTAGTTATGCATTATGAAGATGATAAAATGGCACATTTCAGGTTTAAGTTATACTGAGCCTGGAATGTAAAAGGATATAAACAACTGATGGAGAATCTTTTAGAGCTTTCAATAATACAAATGACCTTCTGTTTGTATGATGCAGATGCCATAGATTCACCACCATTTGTGTAGATGCTTGAAAATCTAAGGCCAAAATCAATAAACAATATGAAAGAAACCATTGACCAAATTGCTTCCTAATTATACATTTATATTGTGTTAAAAACATATGTACAAAGTTAAATCAAGTTATCTGAATAATCACAGTTACTTAACAAATTTTAAGCTGCTACTGCATTTCCTCTGATTTTAAAATACTAATTTTAACCAATATGCACTTAGACAGGTTTTCTAAAACTTGATCTAGGATCTTCCTATGACGGATGTGGCGATAGTTATCTCTGTAATTTTGAAGTCTAGTGATAATGTAAACTTTAATTAGATTATGGGAAACAAACTTCCAATGAAGTAAAACTAACATCTACTTTTAAACAAGTGTTTATAATTGCAAAGGCACAAAAATATCCTTTTATGCTTGCTTTCCTCCTGACTAGTCATGTATTCATGAAAAAAAACCAAAAAAACTTACTTTGTCCCGATGTGTCATTTTGTTTGTAATTCCATTTAGAAGAAAAAGATGATGGGTGGAGAATATGAAGGAAAATACAATGGGGAAGTACGGAGAATCTGTAAATCTGCCTTGGGAGTATTATAATTATTTGACTGTCATTACTTCTAATTTTGGTTCACCTATTTATACATTTCTAAAGTTGGTTTAAGGGATCTTAAGATGAAAGCAATCTATATTTTATTTTCAAATGTACATGAAGAAAACACAGCTGTTAGTAGGAACATGATCATTTCATCATAAATATTTCAAAAGTATGCAATATGTTGGCATTTACAGTCAAAAAATAAGAGTTTAATAAAACAGATGTGAAACATATGAGTTGGACTTAATTTTGATCATAATAAAAATGATAAAATATTTGGAAAAATTACCAATATAGTGGGTAAGCATTGTTAACTACATTGTATATCTGATACATGTAAGAAAGTGTCTGAAGGATGATTTTAAAGCTAAATTGAGTAAGTCCTTAGATAAAAAGATCATTGTTTTAGAAGTTTTGAAAAAAGCTAAATTATGTCTTTAATTGTGTTTCTATAAGAATATCATGTTATCTTGTATATTTACTGTAGTGTCTCCATTTACTACTAGAATAAACAACTCACAGTAAAAAAAAAACTGTCATATTAAATATGTGCTTCAAAAGGACTATTTCTGCCTGAATTTAGTCATTATTTTCACGTATTTGCTCAAAGTAAAGGATAGGAGACAGTAAAAATTTGATGTTTATACATAAATCAGAAAACTCGGTAAAATTATATTGTATATTAGATGCTTTTGAGTCAGACTGTTGTTATTGTTTCCTTTAATGATATGTAACTGTCAATATCCACAGATCAGATATTTGGTTAGCCAATTTCCTTTTTCAATCATTGGTTGATTCCCCAAGTAATTTGAATGCTTACTAGAATTAAGATAGTGAATTTCTTTCTCTCTTTCTTTTCTATTTTAATATCTCAATTGTTATTGTAATATCAACTTACTATGCAGTATTTTAATGCTGAAGAAGTTTTTCCATTAAGTTTGACAGCAATGGTAACATGACAGAGTGTTCAGGGGAGACTGGAGCACTCTAGTTACAATAACTGAAGTCTGTTTAAAACTTCGTGGTAAGTGGTGTAGTGCTGAGAGTTATTTCAGAAATTCTCTTGATTTTCCTGGTTCAATAAATTTTGACATCAAAATATGAGAAAACCTAGGGAATTTACCCCTGTGCCCAAAATTTCCATGACTAACTTTGAGGAGATGTAATGCTATAAGTGACTTATTTACATGAGTGCTAGAAAATGTACTAAGCATGCTAGGGGAAGTCTCTAATGGTGGGAAAATACAATGAGAGGAATTCTATGAGTTTAAGACGTGCCATATGCATAAAATAGTGATTTAATGATTAAGATAGAAACATATTAGAATGAATACATTACTACAGTTAAGTTGTTATTTACGTCTGTGACGCATCACCTACTGGTAAGGTTGCATGTGTAGCCAAAGATAAGAAGTATTTATACAGTGATAGCTCTAGATTCAAGTAGTTTACCTGCTTACATACACCCGTAATGATAAAGTGAAGAATTTCAGAAAGATAAATACTACTGCCTGCATTATGCAATAAAGTTGGCCAGATTATAATGAAATGACAATGCAGATAGCAAACTCAAAACATCATAGTTACATTAAATCACTGTTAAACTGGACACTGTCTAGTAAGAGAATTACGAGATGTACCAGATTGTTCAGTTGGGTGGATACTATAGAGTATAACTCATTGGATCATAGAGTAACCAGAGCTCTGTAAGAGGTTACACTTCTAACAGAGTCACACTCATAATGAGACTGTACCATTTTTTTATTCCTTACAGCAAGCAATGAGAATTCCCTTCACCAGTATGTTGTCTTAACAGTTTCCATTTTAGTCATTAATAAATTGATAGTGGTATCTTACTGTTGTATTAGCTTACATTTCCTTTGTGATGTGTGAGATGTAATGTCTTTTCATATGTTTATTTCCAATTTCTGTGTGACCTCTGTGTGTGTGTGTGTGTGTGTGTCTGTGTGTACATCTATTTAGTGAAATGTTGATTCACATTTTCACAGGTTTTTTCTTAATGTTTATTGTGGAGAGTTCTTAAGTTTTATGGATATACAGTGTCGTCTGATGTGTTTTGTAATTATCTTTTGCCTATCTGTGGCTTATTTTTTGTTCTATAACAGAGTTGCTTCCTTAGCAGAATTTTATAAAAAATATAATGAAATGCAACCGATTCATTTTCTCTTTCATGGATCTTGCATTTGGGTTTGTCCCTAAAAACACATGCCCAACCCAAGACTGTCTGGATTGTTTTCACCTACTAAATTCTAGAATTTGTATATATTTCTGTTTTATATTTGGTTCTCTGATCCACTTTCAGTTAGTTGAGGTCTAGAATGTCCACAAAAGGTCCATGTATTAAAGGTTTGTTCCCCAGGATAATACTGTCAGGAAGTGGTGGAAACATAAAAAGCATGGCCTCTTGCAAAATTTTCTGGTTATTGAGGGCAGACCCTTGAAAAGGATGGAAGGACCACACCCCTTACTCTCCTTAGGTTTTATTTTTCCTCAGCCTTCCATGTGAAAAGCCATTCTGTCACCTACTGGCACTGCCTTGTGCTGTCTCCCTACTGGCCAAAGCCAAGGAGATAAAAAAGTCATCAAATGAAATTTGCAAAATTTTGGACCAAAATATACCTCTTTTTAAAGTTATCTCACTTACTTTGCTTGACTTAATGGAAAGATTTTTAATACAGAAAATTTGTAGTAAGAAGTGGATCAATCTTTGCTTTATTGACATGACTTTTGAAATGGTTTACATCAAGAATTTGGAAAGATTTGGAGGAGTGGGTTACAGGAAATTCCAAATGCTATAATAGACTAATTTTGTTAGGGGCTCAGACAATCATAAATCTTTTAGTAATGTGAAAAATAAAAGCCAGATTGGTGAGACTTCAAATAAAAATGGTAATGCTGTTGGAGATTCAACTAGAAGCTATCCTTTTTATAATATGGCAAAGAATTTGGCTGCTTTCTATCCATGTCCTAATACTTGTTGGAAGCTGAGTTTAAATGTGCTGGACTTTTAGTTTATCTGTTGGAGGAAATTTCACGGGAGAAAAACCCTCAGGAAGAACATGGGCAGTGTTATGTGCTCTTTGCCAAATTTATAGTGAGAATGAGGGTCAAAACAGCCAAACAGAGGGATTTGAAAAATTCACAGATTTACCAGAAAAGGAGCACATGTACAATTTCAGCTAAGGAGGCTGGTTTCAAAAAGAAGTCAAGTTCTTTGCATTTTGTTAATTACAAACATACCTTCAGGGATTCTAAGAAATTGGAAAGGACACAGTGATTAAATACTTAGACACAGGAATACAAATTTTTTCAAAAACATTTCAGGGCAGAGCCACTTGAGAAACGAGTCCTGTAGCGATCTATTCACCAGAGACTGTCTAAGCCAGCCTCTGAGAGGTGTCAGTGTCTTGGTTCAGCTGGACCCCATTACAGCTCATGGTGACAGAAGACCTTGGTGTTACCACGTGATGAAGTTTTTTAATCAGAAAGGGATAAAGTAAGTTTCTTGGGAACATGGAGACTTCTACTAAGATCTAACAAGACAACTTGGAAAGCTAGGTGTTGTGTGACACAATTAAATACCTAGATGTGTCCTCTGGTAGAGTAATGCCCGAAGTTCCAAGAGGACAGCTAAAGCTACAGTGGAGACCCCAGAAAGACAGGGATGCCAGGAATATGCAGGACTTTCTGGGGGACACCACAGGCAATAAACAGCACCAATTCCAAAGACCTACAGCCAGCAAAACCATAAGGTGGAGCTGCCCAGGCATCTGAGAGGCTTGTTCCACTGCAACATGACTCAAGTGTCTATAACAAAACTTCAAGACTTCATGTTTGCCATGAGTCCTTTTTATTTCTTTGGTTTAGTCCCCTTACTCTATTTTCCCTTCCTGAATTTGGGATTGGGAACATCTTTTCTGTGCTATTTTATGTTAGAGGTGTGCGACCTCTTTATTATTTGTATAGGAGAGCAGAGCTCAATTTTCTTGAGTTTAGGGGAGACTTTGGTCATGGATTTTTCAGGAATACTGGAGCCATTAAGACACTGAGGTCTCTTGGAGATGGACTAATGCATTTTTCATTCTGAGATAAACATGAGACTTCGAGGACTTAGGACAGAATGCCATGGTTAGCATCTGGACGATGCCTCAAAGGCCCACATGTGAAAGGCATGTAGCTCAACACTGCAGCTTTGTGAAGTAGTGGAGACTCTGAGATGTGGAGCCAAGTGGGAGGCGTTCTGATCACTGGAGTCGTGATCTGAAAGAGGCCAATTCAATCCCAACACTTTCTTTTCCTTCTCTTTTTCACTCCCTAGATATGGGTAGAGTGGCTTTTCCATATGCTGTAACCACAATATGCTGTTTTCATGGACCCAAAAGTTACAGAAGAAAGAGATCAGGGACTGAAGCTCTTAAAACTATGAGTCAACATTAAATATGTTCCCATTAGAAGTGGATTATCTCAGTTCTTTTGTTAAGATAAGGGAAAGTTTAGCAACATGGTCTATATCTATCTGTAGAGTTTTAAATGCATTAAGTTTTTCATTTCAAACTCTGGAATAGACTGTTTTCTCCTCTGAACTGGACTGAACCATAGTCAAAGATCAAAGGACTTCTATGGGACAGTGTCTTCTGGAGTCTCTATTCTGATCTGCTGAGTTATTTATCATTATTTTTTCACCATTATAGTTCCGTCTTGGTTCTTGTGGCTTTACTGAAGTCTTGAAGTTGCATAATGCCCCTTCTTCAACGTTTGTCTTTAGTGTTATCTTGGTTCTCCTGGGCCTTTCACCATACCTTCACTTTGTCAATATTCACAAAATAACTTCTGAGATTATTAATCAGATTATATTGACTAAATATATAACTGTGAGACAAATTGGCATCTTAACATATTGCCTTTAATTAAGAAACATAACTCTCAACTTATACAAATCTAATATAATAGGATTTGAATCTAATATAATAGGATTTGAAGTTTTAATGTATACACAAAATTTTATTAGATATATACTTATTTGCCATTGTATACAAGATCTTTCAAAAATCCAACATTCAGTCATGCATGGCAAGTACATAGTACAGAAATTTGCTTTTGTGTACTTACATGGTATATTTCTTAATGATTTACTGTAATCACTTATTCTAAGAGATTTTTGATAGCATGAATTTTTTACTGAGACAATCAATAATACTTCAAATAAAGTTGATATTATTTCTCCTTTTTTATTTTTTAATCTGTATGCTTTGCAAAAATGTTGGTCTCATTGCACTAATGGGTTCTTCCCACAAAGTATAAAATGAGAATTTTGAGAAACATCATCCTTACCTTGTTCTTCAGCTAAGAGGAAAGTTTACAGTCCTGTACTAAGAACCATGCTAACTCTAGGTGTTTTGTAAAAATTCCTTATTAAGGGGATTTTCTAATAATTATTATTATAAATGTGAACTAGATTGCTACAAATGCTTTGTCTATACTAGTGTGTTTTATTATATGGTGTTGTAGTCAGAGGTTGTGCAGAGAACAATTAGAATTGGGACATGGAGTTTAAAATATTATTTTTATGATGGTTACCCAGGGTTAACACAAGAAAATGCAGGAAATCTATCCACAACACTAAACGCATAGAATATTTAGCCAAGGGCCTGAATCCTACAACAGTGTCCCACACCAGTCCAGATGAAGACCCAGTGCTCATGACAATGCCTCCCATGAGTCCAACTGGAGGTCTAGAGCCCACAAGAAGGACTCACGCAGTTTCTTTTGCATATCCGTGCTGGGAAGGCCCAAAGGTCAGCGGTGGAAGCTAGGAAGTCTACGCCAGCAGGGCGAAGGAACTGTGCTAGTAGGTTGAGGGTTCTATGCTGGAGCCGAGAAGTCACACTCACAACAAAGACCAGGGCTGTCCTAAAAAGCACCACAGCCATCCTCAGTGACACGGAGGCCCGAGCTCCTCCTATGACAAGCACAGTCGAGTACATGCCAGGAAGCCAGTGTGTGAGTTCATCCTGGAGACCAAACAGCACAGGTCTTCCCCTCCAGAGCCAGGAAGCAATGCTCGATGTGAGGACCAGAGCTTCTCCATGAGAATCAACCGCCCAAACAGCAACATGTAGGAAAACCCATAATGCCTCAACTCCTCAACGCACCAATGCCTCAAAGCACTAATGCATCGCTTCCCCTTCTCCACATCTCGATTTATGCTGGCAACTTTCCTCAGGTGAATCATCTACGCTCAGCAGTATGGTGATTTAATTCCACTGGCGTTAAGTTGACCACAAGTTTTTAATCTATAACATATGGTTTCTGTGTCCATGAAGCTGATATGGAAAATTAAGGATAATCAATTGATCGTTTTTTTAAATATTAAAACTTCCTTGCTTCTGGGGAAAAAAATCGGACTTGGAGATGCTCTTTTTTCTATAAAACCTAATTCATTTGCAAATATTTCATTTCAAAATTTTGGTCTCTATGTTCATGAGAATTAGATATTAATATTTTTCCTTCCTTCTGCTATATTTGTCTCATGGTACCATGGTGAGGATAGCTTTGTTGAATGAATAAACATTTGTACTATCATTTGGTTAAATTATACTTAAATTGCATTCAGTTTTTAGGAATCCTGTGACAAATTACTACAAATAAGATGGCTTAACACATTCGAAATTTATTTTCTCAGCTTTTAGATAGTAGAAGCTTCAGTTAAAGTTTTAATACAGCTACACTGTCACAAAATTCAGTAGGCAAGCACATTTCCCTGTGTCTAGATTCTGGTAGCCTGAAGTCTTCACTGGCTTGTGACAACATGAGTCTAGTCTCTGTCTTTTATTCACGGCTGTCAACCCTCTGTGTCTCCATTTTCAAATGATATTCTTTCTATGTATGCCAGTGTCTAAATATCCATCTCAGAAGTCGTGTTGCATTAGTTCTCAATATGTACTTTAGGAGGATAAATTAACCCTAAGGATTCTACATTTTTTTCCTCTCAAATTTATATTTCTCCTCTGTGCTAAATTGATTAACCCTGTGCTAACATCTTCCAAATATTTACCAATTTGGCAAGAGAGCTAAGTCCATATCCTCATCCTAATCTCATCTGCATATGAATGAGACCTTGCATATGACTGATCTTGTTCATCTATGGATTTAGGAAATCTGAAAATTCACTGTCTGGTGTTATCATACAGCAGAGGTGAAGAATGGGATAAAAAAGTCCATTCCAGCAGAATTAGATAAATGAAAGAATGAGGGAGGAGTTCACTGTCTAGAGACTGCTCAATTCCAGAGAGACACAGGACCAGCACACAAGCAGGTGTGGAGGGTCACATGGCCTGAGGAGGTGATTGTCCTGTCTTCCTTCTCACTGGGGAAGTCTTTTCAGTCCGGACCTCTGTATCCATGTATTTTTCTTGGAGTTGTCCTTCCTTTACTTCATTTGTTAGTCTTTTTGCCCTTTAATTCCAGTATGTCTGTGTTACTTCTGGAATAAAATTCCCAAAGGAATTTCCTGCTTTTTGTGCATGTGAAGAGGATGCACAGTACTAGTCTAGCAGCTTCTCCAAAGATTGTCCTAGACAAATCACCCCCATCCTTTATGTATTCCAGAATGTCTGATGGCATGTTTCCAAGGGTCTTATATCGAATGTCTCCAACTCATGGTTGCTTAGCCACACCCTTGGCCCTATTTCCAGAACAAGCTCTATGAATTTTTCCTCAACATCAATAGCTATTTTTATTTTGCTCATCTATTTGTTCTTTAATTCATTTCTTTTCTTTCATATTAAGCTATAAATAGCAAAGAAAGAACAAGTTGTATCTTTTTGTGCTTTGCTTAGGAATTTCCCAATATAAATGTACTTAAGGATCTTCTAATGCAAATGTTTAAGTGCATTAATTAAAATTTAAATTTCCCATTCAAAATAAAAAATTCTGTTTCACTAAGTTCTGTGGCAGTTTACAACAAGAATCACTTTCTTTCTTATTTCCAGTAACATGCATCGTATCTCTCTGAGATCTCCCTAGAAGCACAGAAATGCTCATATATCTAACAATGTTCTGTCATGACAACATATGTATTCTCTAAGGCAAAATCTTTCTCTGTAATGCTCTTCATTTCTTTCTGAATCCTCATCTGAAGCAAAGGTACTGTTCTTATTTCTAGCTTTAGTTTCTGTAGCAGTCTTGGCTTTGCTAACTGCACTTTAAAATTCTTTCAGCTTCTATCTATGCCTCCATTACAAAGACAATTTCACATTTTTATAGTTTTCTTACAGCACAACCCTCTTCCCAGAAGCAAAATCTGCATAGACACTCTTGACTTATGATAGGCTATGTCTTATTAAATTTATCATGAATCAAGTATGTCATAAGCTAAAAATGCATTTAATATGTGAATAAACTCATCATAAATCTGAAATTACAATTTGAAACATCATAAAATGTTCAGCATTTGTACTTATTTTATAAAGCTAAAGGAACAGAATGTACAAAACTGTATGACTTCCACAGTGGAAATTTATTGTCTCATCATTTTGTAACCTTGATAGCAGCTGCAGTCTATTCTACTCCTTCAATGTTACAGAGCAAGATACTTCTATTAGCTGGCTTTTCATTACTGTAACTGAAATATCCGATATAAACAACTAAAAGAAAGGAGGTTCATTTATTACCTGTTGACTTCAGACATTTCAGACCTTGGTCTGCTGGCTCCAAGTCAGAAATCTCATGGCGGAATGATATGGGGGAGCAAAGCCACTGACCTCATGGTAGCCAGGAAGGAGAGAGAGAGAGAGAGAGAGAGAGAGAGAGAGAGAGAGAGAGAGAGAGAGAGAAAGAGTGGGGAGGGGGAGAGGGGAGAGGGCAGCAGAGAGATCTGTGACCGAGGGTTTCCTACCCCACTTTTTGTGCTAAGGATTCATCTAGATGCCGACACTTTTGGAGGGCGCTACTTGAACAATTATGAGAAATAAACAGCTTCACCTTATATCATCCTGATCAATCACTTTTTTGTAGATATGAGGTTTTAAAATTTATTCTTTCAAAAAATAGGCAAAATTATATGTATTTATCTCATGCCATATGTTGATTTCTAACATCTGCATTATGGAGTAGCAAAATAAAGCTAATTAATAGATGCATAATTTCACAGATTTAACATTTCATAGTAAAAATTTTTTAAATATAGATTTCAAATTTTCAAAATATAATAAATTATAATTGTCCATAGTTATTTTCTCTTTTTTATCATGCCAATAACATGCAATATGGGACCTAGATTTTAAAACACTTTTAAACTCACACTAGAATAATCTTAAATATAGGCACAAGGTTGTATAAAATATCTTGGAGACTATGTCATATTTTTGAAACTTTATGCATACTAAGCACTAACTTCTAATTTTCTCCTCCAGATCTTGGCATTCAACATTTAACATTATATTTATACATATTAGACTGTTTTACGTATCTCAAATAGTAGTTCTTTTAGCAATAGCTAATTTTGCTTATTAATGATCTCTACATTTACTCATGTTGTAACATATGGCAGAATTTTCTACTTTTTAAAGGTAAAATTATATTCCATAGCACACAAATGTCACATTTCTTTTTTCTTTTTTTTGACATCATTAATACATATCATGCATTGATGATATCAGCATTCTCTTTCTTCTATTGTTCCTCTGTAGACTTCCTCCCAAACTTTAATAGTATCTGTTCTACATCAAGATTACTGTTTTTTTTTCTGTGTCTGGTATATCTGATTAATATTAACAAGATGTCTTCCATTTCCATCAATTATCCTACTAATAAGCACGTTTCATGTATTTATAGGTGAGCAATACTCTATTGTGTACACATACTTAGGCTGGCTCAGAAGCTGGGCCGTTACAAATAGTCCCAGAATTGACACGCACATAATAGTTGATGGTGTACAAATCTTCTTAGTACAGAAGACCCCAAAGCCAATCAAGTTTACCCTGCACCATATTCAGCACAACTGGGCTAAGTAAGAGATGTCCAGTGTGTTGGTAAAGCCCACTTTGGGGTGTGCCTGTAGAAATGCCCAGAGATTATTAATATGTGGATCAGTAAATCAATGAAGAAATCCACACGGATGTGGGTGGCATCATCTAAATATCCTGGAATGAAAAGAAAGATGGGAAAAACTGAATTGATTTTTTAAAAGTTCCATTCTGCTTGAGCGGCAATATCATTTCACTGTTGCCATTGTCAGTGGACATCAGACTCCAGTTTCTTCAGCTTTTCAATGTGGACTCAGACCCGCAGCTCTCCTGAGAGCTGCTAGACCTTCTGCCTAAGACCGATGATGTATCCTCCATCTCCCCTTCTCCGTAGGATTCAGCCTCTTGGATTCAGATATGGGATCCTTGGCTTCCTGTAGGCACACAAGACAGTCATTGTTGTCTAACTGGCCTCTTGTCCTGGGAGCCTAGCTAACAAATCACTTTGCAAAATTAGATATATAGAGATAGATAGATGATAGATAGATAGATAGATAGATAGATAGATAGATAGATAGATAGATAGATGTAGCTATCTAGATAAAGAAATTCTTTTTAAAAATTTTTTTATTGAGTCTGTTTCTCTAGAAGACCCTAAGTATCTCTTGGTATGCTGATCTCATTTCCTTTGGATACATTCCCAGGAGTGAGATAGTTTATTTTATGTTAGGTCTATTTTTATTTTCTGGAGGAACCTTCTTACTATTTTCATAGTATGTGATTCTCCTGCCTCACCTTGCCAGTTTTCGGATTATAGGTATTTGACATTAGGTTAGTTCTTGCTGTTTGCTTGTTTGTTTTTATTCAAATAGACATTTTGACTATGATAAGATGAAATCAGTGTAGTTTGATTAATATTTTCTAATGGGTGAATCTATTGAGAAATATTCATGTATTTATTGGCACTTTGTATTTTTTTCTTTTTAGCTTTTTTTAAAGTCTTTATATATTCTGGTCATTAATCTTCTGTCACATAATTAACTGACAGATTTTCTAGAGTTCTTTAGGTTGTTGCTTAACTCTTTTGATTGTTCCCCTTGTTGTGAAGGTTTTAATTTAACATAATACAATTTGTCAATTGTTACTGTTTTTTTCTTGAACAATTAGTCTTCTGTAGAAAATCATTATAGAGAAAATTTCATCATGATTTTTCTCAGTTGTCTTCAAGATGTTTGTGGACTCAGAACTTGTGATTAAATCCTTAACCCATTTTGAAATGATTTTTATGTATGGTATGGGATTAGAGCCTAATTTAAATATTCTCCATGAGGTTGTGCCATGTGCCCCATCACACACGGAAAGGACTCTCCTTTCTCCAGTGTGTATTATTGGACCCTACTGGAAATCATTTGATTGCATATGTGTGGAATTATTTCTGAACTCTGTATTCTATTCTTGTTGATCAAAATTCTGTTTTTCATATCAGAACAATACTGTATTATTTACAGTGAATTTATATTTTGAAATCAGAAATTATAATTCTTGCACCTTTGCCCCTGTTTATGTTTGCCTTGAGTATTCAGATATTTTATAGTTCCATCAGAATATTAAGATTTTTTCCATTCCAATGAATAACATCAGTTGTACTTTCAGGATTGCACTGGGTCTGAAGATTGCTTTTACATACTTATTTCTTTAGACATGTATTTCCTCTACATCACCTTTTCCTACATTTTGTCTTTTTTAAATGATTTTCTGTACTTTGAATAATATATTACTACATTTGATATTTTACCTGCATGCTTTTCTCTAATCTTCCTGCATCTTTTATGATTCGTCTATTTTCTTCTTCTTTTGACTTCCATTCTCTTCCCTTCCATTCCATTCCCTTCTCTTCTCATTTTAATTTTCATTCTTATCTTCTTGTTTTACTCATTGTTGCAATCAAATTCAAGTACACAGGCACGCTATTAACAACTGAGTCCCCAACTTTATACCTACTTTTTTTCAAAGACTCCTCTTACTTCATTAAATTCACATTCTTTTCTTTCTTTTTTTGCTCTCTTTGTATCTGTCTCTAGCTTTACATTTTTTGTGTGCCTTTTACTCACTTTAATATTTGTTTTATAGTTGTTGGTTATTAAATTTAATTTTTGTTTATTTTCCTTTTGATTGTCTTGCTAAGACTACTATAAATAATTGCTTACTATATGAAAAATATTTCAGTAATTAACTTGGCTTTCTGAGCATGTCCTTTAAAATCTCTAAAGCTGGAATATTTTTTAGTTATCTCAACCTCCATGAGGTTAGCATTAAATGTCAAAGTAATAATAATAATGGGCAAAACAACAACAATAATAACAATAACAATGAGCTAATATTTAATCATAGTCTAAAATTTAATATATTTTATTTCTTTTAATATTTGTTCAAATCTTGAAAGATTAGGTTGTTATAATTTTCTGTTTAATGAGAGAAAGAAGCATGGATATTTATTTAATTAAGACTAATGCACTTAGGTTTAGATGTTACTGTCAAAAATTAGCTAACTCTGAATTCCAAAACTTAAAGCTTATTTGTCTCACTAAATTTCAGCTCCATTCACTGAAGTTACTGTACCAGACCTTGAACAGGTTTGCCCAGAATAGGAAAGGGCTTGCCTGGCAGGATGACATGTGTCTGCAATCCTAGCTACTCAACGCTTAGTGATACCTTGTCTCAAAAATGGGGGAGGGTTGTTTAAAGTTTGTACACTTTCAAATGGTTGAGATTTTGAGAGTAATTTAATCACTAAACTATTCTTTCCAATGTAAACATTTTTTCTTTACTATTGACTTTTTCAGTGCTCAGCAATTATTATATGGTTATTGTGAGACAGACTCTGTAATAACCACTCTATAAAAAGATAGAGCAGAGGAGAACTGGACAATCAGTAATCTTAGATGGCCAAAGAGAACTGATGCAGGCACACACACGGGTTGTAGAACAGGGCATGACCAGTATCATGTCAAGCTCAGCACAACGACCATGAGCTCATTAAGTAGCTCCATCAATGTGTAGTTCTAATTCAACATCTGTAGAATTTCTAAGAAAAAAAGCAAAGTTTTTTAGACAGTATGAGAACATTTTTGTTCTAGAAAAAACAGAAATACACCAGGGTGGAGCTATGTGATTTGACGTTTTAAGGTGCTCACTGATAAGCAAGGACTTGGTCTGGTAGCGGTGTCTCAGTGTGCAGGCAGAGGCAGGCAGCACTGAACTGCTAGGATGGCACGGAGATCTTTTCTGGGTTTTCTGCCATTTTTGGAACTTCTATCCTTGTTGACTGGAGTTATAAATCCATTTTCTTAAAGATAGAAATTAAACTTTTAGGCCACAGCTTAGAAAATGGGTACATGGACATTTGACTTCATTATGTCTGCTGGATTTTTTGTTTGTTGTTTTTGACAATGTATTTAGTGTTTGTGAAAAACATGAGCCTCAGAAAAAAAGCTCAAAAGAGAAATTGATTATTCATTTACAGATAACTCAACAGTTCAGTCTCTTCAAGAGCCTCACTATCTCTAATCTTCCTGGCAATTCATTGCGTGATTCTTGCTACGTTTGTGTCTATTTGCACTGTGTCAGGGAGTCAGTGTGATGATCACCATGAGTTACCATAGGTCAAGAGCCCAATTCTAGTGTTTGATTCCTTATGGACAAGTCATGTAATTACTCTGTGCCATGGTCTCCACATCTATAAAATAATAACAGCATATTTCCTCACTGGGGTGTTCTAAATATTAATCAGTATAAGTGGTATTTACACAATTAGAACTATATACTTCCATATTAAGTACTGTATAAGTACTAGTTATTTTAGGAGTTTATTTGAGCATGTAGCTTTCTGCAAAAAGTTTACTAATCTAAGAGGGTTACATAATTAAATCACATGGTAGAATTCATCTTCTGGTTTTCTCCTTTTCTTGAGTGGTAGCAACTGCATTGTAATTGGGGACTTTCAAGAGTCTGAATGCAAAAGGTGACATGACTATATCTCAGTATCTATAGAGCATCAGTTTGAGATAATATGCTACTGTGTTTCTCCCTTATGCTCACAACATTGAATTGTGCTATAATGATTTTTTCCATGTTTGCTGATAATCCTTGTGAAAGACACGTTTTCTAAAGTGGCCTTTGAGATGGAATCCAGCAGGAACCCTCTACCTGACTCCTTGAGAGAAGGAGTTCTGTCATTCTTTCAAACTTAAAGCCCACCTATAAAGACGTATTGTTTTTCTCACAGGAATTTGAAACAGCATTCCTGGACCATTTCAGTTTTCTCAAAAGATGTCAATATCTGTTCAAGAAAATCATATTAAGCTTTGAGATCTGAATCGTAACTCCAAAGAAGCCAAGCCCTCCCTACAGGTCAGCACAATGCACGGGCCACTGAGGGGAGAACCAGATGCCACTCCCTTCCAGTATATGGGCTGGGAGACAAGAAGAGCCAAGGAGTGCCCCATACCCCGGTATTCCTATTGTTTTGTTTGGTTGGGTTTTATTCTGTTTTGTCTTGTTTGATTTTATTATATCTGATGGCCTGGGGCAGCTATTTCAAAGATAGCAAGATATATTATGGTGGCCATTTTGGATTTGTTATTATCTTGTTTGGAAATTCTGTATCACTTTCACTGATTTGTTTGGATTGGTTTTCTTCTATCTTATTTGGTCTTATTTTAATGTGTCTGATGGTATGGGCAGCTATTTTGAAGATAGCAAGAGGCATTATGGCAGCCATTGTTGATTTCCTATTATCTTGATTTGGAGTCCTTTGTATCACTTTCATTATTTTGTTTAAATTGGCTTTATTCTCTTTTATTTTGCTTGGTTTTATTCTCTTTAAAATAAAAATTACAAAAAAAAAAAGAATCCTAGCTCCATTCATTGAACTGTGATTACCATTCCTATTATCTTTATTGAAATCTCATGGTAATTTATAAAAAAGCATCTTATGTAGGTTTTCAGAATCACAAGTAAAATTTTCACAAAATAGCAATTTAGCTAAACATTGTTAAAACCTCAAAATGTGTTCACTTGCTAAATAAGATATGTCTAAAGTTCAGAAATAAGTACAAATGTTTTTGCAGTGGAAATATAGAAGGTATGGAACTGTTTTTCAGGGATTCAGCATTGCAATAAAAACATGTGGCTAAACAGGATGTAGAAAGATTACCATCAATTATCTTGAATTCATTCATTTTGTAGTACATATACAAAATATATCCTAGTACACTATTCCTATAAAAGCAGTCATATACTCTAGATGGTTGACTTATTTTATTTTACATGTGTGTTTTGTTGTAGTCTCATCACTAGTTTTTGAATCACCTTCTGACATATGGTAGTACAAATCATGTCTGCACTTTTAAATTCCATCATTATTTTTAAAAATAGAATAAATTCATTGTAATTTTTAATCCTTTCCCAAAATTTTTAGTAGTACAAAATATTTAGGCAGCACATCAAAATTGGAATCATGTTCGTGATCTTCATGATCACAAACGTCATCTTCACCACTGTTATGGTTGTGTCTAGAAGTCCCCACAAAGCTTCTGGTGGTCATAGGTGGGGCTTTGGGGAGGTGACTGGATCTAGAGTGTGTGATGCAGGCATTAAAGAAATGATGCTTCAGTTAATTCACGGTGTGGTGGCAAGATCAGGGTGCCTTACTCTCAGTGTGTGTGCTACCCAGTCTATGGAGGGTAGCCTGGATACATTACAGGGGGCAGAAAAAGGACTGCTGTTGTCATTTATTACTGCCTCTTCACTTCTTGGCTATTTGCTGTCTTCTGCCTGCCGTAAACTGTTTCCTCTCTGTGATGATTCCTTTCCGTGCTGCCCTGTCTTAGAGCCAACTAATTATAAACTAAAACCTCTACAAATTCTGAGCTGCAATAAACCTTTCCTCTTTTAACTTTGTGGGTTGGTATTTTGTCTCATCAACAAGAAATGTAACTAAGACAGTCACCATTTATTCACTCAGTGTTATATATGTCAAGGTTTCAGGAGCTCTTCTGTCTTTTAACTGAATTCTCACAACACTATGGAAGTTTTATAAATGCTATTCTTATTTACCTATTGTAATGTTAAGGCAGGAAAGTTGTTCAAGGTCATTTAATAATTAAATGGTGAGTCAGGATTTAAATCCAAAGTCTGGCTCCAAAGTAAGAAGGGATACCAAATTATCAAAGTAGGCATTGGTGAACTAAAATAGAAGTGATCTTACAGAAGTAAATATGCTAATAGTCTAAAGTCAGGCTACAAGTTCTCCATTTTTCTGTCGCTTCCAAGGGACATTGCACAGCTAGATAATTTAATTTTAGTTACAGAGGATGAAAGAACAATTTGTGTACTTTGACTGTAAATGACCCTTCAAATTATAGAGCAGAGTTGCATAAATTTATACCAATAAATTTTCTGTAAAAGAGCTATGCACTCTATTTGGAAACTATATACATACTTTTATTAAATTCAAAGTGTACTGAGTATTGTATGAAATTTAATATTAAGATTAATATGATTAATTATTGTTGAAACTTCACCTGTCAAGGTGATAACCTAAATTAAAAATTTATAGTTATAAATTGTCTACATTAAAAATCACTTTAAATTACCAAACTTTAAATTTTAAATAATCCACAGTAATAACAAAGAAATGCACATTATGATTACAAAGCATACTTCTCTTTGACTAAAACAATAAATCTTCTTTTAAAAGTTAATTACAGTGTGATTGATAAGGTAGTGCATACTGTTCTATACAACATGAATGGTACTAATCAGTATTCTATACTCATTTATTGAATTCTGGTAGGCACTTGGTAATAAAAAGATTAAAATAACTTGTTTATGATCATTGCTATGTTCCCAGTACTGCTTACTCCTTAAATTCATGTTATATTTGCTCAAGGTGATAGAATTAAGACTTGAGGCCTTGGGCAGAAGATTAAGTCATTGAGGCATTGTGTTCATAAATGGGGCTGATGCTCTTTTACAAGGGACCGTGTTTGTCCCTTCCATCCATCATTTCACAGAAAGACACATGTCTATCTCTTTGTCAGTCTAAAGAGGTCATTAATTACACACTCTGTGATATTTAGTTATATCAAGCAGCCAGAAGCAGAAATACAGTTACTAACAAGTCTAAAATTAGGACTTCTACATTGTAGTTTCCAATTTAATCTTTTCACAAAGCATTGCATTTAGTATATAAGAATCATTTGTTTAGTCATGATAACCTCTCTCTTTTCCGAAATACATATTCACATAATGTGATAATGTGCCCAAATAAATGCAAATAAATACATACTTTGTAGCTGTCCTTAAGTATTACTTAATCCAAGATGTACAAACAATATTTTGAATGATTCTCATCCACCCCACTAGTGTTTTAGAAGTGAAATTCTTAAACACTAGAATTTATATATATATCATATAGTGATATATGATGTCAGTAGTCCAAATGACACTCTGGAAAGGAACTATACTCCTCTCACTCATCATTAGATAATTAATTATTTAAAGCTTAGTGGATAGGCTTTCTATGATTTAATTTGTATAAATACTATCTATATACATTGTATGAAATTATTTTAAAAAATTATTCCTTTTATAAGCATCTTTATATTTTAATAAATTTCACTTTGTGGTAGATATGAGCAAACAACTTCACTTTAGAGGCTGAGAAAGGGTAGGAGAGAATTTCAGGGACTTAAGAAGGTGATATGAAGAATGAAGCTAAGTTTGGGAAGCAAAAATGTTGAAAATCACCAAAAGAGGAAACACCAATTATTTGGATCTTCCTGAGGGAATATGACCCTTTTGTTACTTAGATTTAGGACTTCTGGTTTTCAGAACTCTGAGACAATTTTTGTTGTTGTTGTTGTTGTTATTGTCGTTGTTGTTTTAAGTGTGTTAGCTTTCTGTCACTATAACAAATACCTTTTACAATTTGCAAGGAAATATGCAGCATTTGGTGCACACTTGTGAAGTTATCAATCTAGGAATTGTTGGCCTCATAGCTTTTGGGCCTGTGGTCAGGCAACACAATATGGCAGGAGTCTGTGGTAAAAACCAATTTACCTCATGGCTGAGGTGTGGAAAAAAAAGAAGAAGGAAAAGGGGACAGCTTTCCATTCTCTCTCTCAAAGGCATGAGCCCACTGACCTAAAGATTTCCTACAAGGTTCCAGCTCTTAAATTTTCTACCTATTGCCCAGTAGTACCACATAATACTTCAGTGAATAGTCATGAAGGCATTCAACATTCAAAACATAACAAATCCATTCAGTTTGTGGTAGCTCATCATAGCAACCATAGGAAAACTAATATGATTCCTTAGAACTACTGATTTTATTGTGCTTTTGACATTCTTGATCATGTGTTCACTGAGAATGTTGCAGTTTATACCATAAAATACAGAGAAGCCTTTCAAAGGATTCAAAACCACAATTACTTCATAAGCTTAACAAAAATAGAGAGAAGTAGATGTAATTCAGTGCAAAAACATAGTGATTCGTGTTCTATATTGCATTAGAGTGACTATAATTAGTAACAAATTTACTGCTTATTTTAATAAGCTAGAAGAAACAATTTTGAATGTTCCCATTCCCACAAATTATAAAATTTCAACTTGTTAGAAATATTAATTACTCTGATTTTATCATTCCACATTCTGTACATGTATCAACATGTGTCCTATAAATACAGACAGCTTTTATGTATCATTTAAAATATTTTGAAATAACATGGAATTAGAAACATAAGAGTTCAATGCTAGTTTTAAATTTTAGTAGTTGGGATAATTGTGATAATCTGGTAAATTTCTGCATACTTTAGCTTTCTCATATGCTAAAATGTAACAGTACTGGGTACAGTACTGGGTACTATTTAGTTCAATAAAAAAAAGTAGAACAAGGTTAATATGGTTCCTGATATATAGGAGTGTGTAATATATACTAGCTGCTTTTACAATATTTTATTTTATGGTTAATATTTTACTTTTGTATTATTTGAATGAAGAAGGTTTATCTGGTTCTATCCAAAACCCTTTTCGCCGATTCATGCTCATGGAATAGGATTCAGCATAATAATGACCTTGTCTGAACTATGCAAGTGAGATTTATACATAAGCACAATCCTGGAAGTAGGCCTGCAGTTATCAGTGAAACTTCTCAACAGGATTGTTTGTTTTAATATATTTTAACATGAATTTTAGATTGAAATCTGACTTTGAAATTAAGAATATAATTTAGAATTTAAAAGGAAATACACTTCAGCTTGTCAAATGAAAATATTTAAGAACTATTAAATGGTAATAAGGTTCACAAAGAACCATAGAATGCAATGATAGTGTGCCCTAAAGTTTGTGACTCTTGTTCACTTTAAGTCCACTTAAAATTTCAGGTAGAAACTTTTTTTTTTTTTTGGTACCAGGGAATGAACTCATGACCTTGCACTTACCAGGCAGGTGCTTATGCCACTGAGCTAAATCCCCAGTGTTACAGATTAAAAACTATTAGTCAACTTAACACTAGCTGAATTAGATCAACATGGTGCTGATTGTAGACGACCCACCTAAGGAAAGTTGCCAGCATAAATAGAGACTTGGAAAAGAAGAGCTGGACATTGTGGGCTCTCTGTGTGGTGCTTTTCTGAGCCGTTGGTTCTCCTGGAGGAGCTTGTCATGACTAGCTTCCCCAGTGTGAGTTTGACTATTGTCATCGGACAAGCTTGGGACCTTGTTGGTGAGAGTGGCTGTGGTTCACTTTGGGGGAGCTCTGGTCCTTACATTGAGCATCGCTTCCTGGCTCCAGAGGGGAAGATGTGTGCTGCCATTCACGCTGGCTTTCTGACATGTACTCGACTCTTCGTACTGTCAGAGGAGCCTCGGGACCTCCGTGTCACTGAGGATGGCTGTGTTGCTTTTCAGGGCAGTCCTGGTCCTTATTTTGAGTGTGACTTCTTGACTCCAGTGTAGAACCCTCAACCTAACAGCACAGCTCCTTCAGCCTGCTGGCATAGACTTTGTAGCTTCCACTACTGACCTTTGGGCCTTCCCAGTGCAGATCTATAAAACAGACTGGTGTGAGTCCTCTTGTGGGCTCTGGACCTCCAGCTGGACTCATGGGAGGCTCTGTCATCTGCGCTCATGCAGCACATTGCTGTGGGATCCAGGCCCTTGGCTAATATTCTGTGTCTTTACTGTTGTGCAGATTTCCTGCATTTTCTTATGTTTGACTCTGGGTGACCACCGTAAAATACCATTATAAATTCTGTGTCCTGTTCCTAATTGTTCTCCTCACAACCCTTGACTACAATATGCTGCTCACATAAAAACTTAAATCTACAATCATTTTAGCTTCATCAGTCATACCTTGATTTTAGTAGCCCAAAAGTAGCTTGCTTGGTTTAGATTCACTTTCAATTTCTTGCATGCTACCTGATGAATATAAGTGTGTAAAAATATCATGCAAATATATGAAAAGTCATTTTTCATAATTCTTTTTGTTTCCTAGGAATTAAAAAAATAGTACGTGTTTGTATGTGCATGTATTTGTGCATATGTATAAGTTTCTGCGCTGGAAATAATCTTTCCCAATTATTTGGAATTGTACTTATGCAATTTAATTTGTCAGTACATGGTGTAGACAAAAACAGTAGAAAAGCTAAACTGCATAGTTTTATTTTAACAAGGAAGAATTTACATGAAAGCCTTTCTCCATTTTTTTTGTTAACAGGGCTGTATGAACATAACTGTGCATTCAGATAAGAACAAATTTTTAGTTACTCAATTTAAGTGAGGAAGTCTTTTTTTAACCTGAAGTTTTTCAAGATGCTTCAGAGTTAATTAAGTGAAGTAGTTACAAAAGCACATAAATGACTGGATTGTAATTACACATTGCTGGCTTAAAAGACTGTGTTCTCTTTAAATGACAGGAACAAGTTCATATTTTAGTGTCACTGTTCTTGTGGCTTTGATTAATTTTGGTTTTGAAATTGCCTATGATTTCAGATTCTTTTTTTGTTTTTTATTTAGGCCCTCAGAAGGTCATAGTTTATTGTCTTTGTTATACTAAAAGTATACATCATTAGAAGCAGACACTAAAGCAGGTACTGAACACACACACACATGCATGCACACACACACACACACACACACAGAACCCAGAAAAATTCCATATTTGCATAACATTCCGTAGATTTTTAAGCCATTTTCCATTCCACATAAACATTATGTTCTAGACTACAAAATGTATGCCTCCCAGAGAAATAACTCATAAAATTGCTCTGGGTTATGCCTGTCATCATGTACTAAACTAAAATCTAAATGGATCAAAGATCTAAATATTAAAACAGAAACACTAAATCTGTTGGAAAACAAAGTAGGTAAAAATCTTGAAGACATAGGAGTTTGTAGAGAATTCATGAACAAGAACCAAACTGCATGGAAAATACCCAGAATCAATAACTGGGATCACTTCTTATTAAAGAGTTTCTGCATGTCCAAAGAAATCTCCAGCAGAGTGAAAAGAAAACACACAAACTGGGAAAAAATCTTAGTGAACTGTCCCTCACACAAAGGACTTCTGTCTAGAACTTATAAAGAATTTTAAAAAATCAGACCCCCAAAATTCAAAGACCCAATCCAAAAATGGGCATCTGAGATGAACACACAGTTCTCAGATTAAGAAATACAAATGGCAAATAAATACATGAAAAAATGTTCATCATCTTTGGTCATTAGAGAAATGCAAATTAAAACCACACTGAGATACCATCTCACTCCAGAAAGAAGGGCCAGGATCAACAAAACTACCAACAACAAATGCTGGAGAGACTGTGGGGAAAAAGGAACTCTTCTGCACTGTTGGTGGGAGTGCAGACTGGTGCAACCACTGTGGAGGTCAGTCTGGAGATTCCTCAGAAAGCTGGGGTTGGAGGTCCCATTTGACCCAGGTATTCCACTCTTAGGCATTTTCCCAGAAGAACTGAAATGTCTTACCACAGTGATATATGAGCATCCATGTTTATAGCAGCACAATTTGTAATAGCCAGATCTTGGAAACAACCTAAGTGCCCATCAGCTGAGGAATGGATAAAAAAATTGTGGTACTTTTATACAATGGAGTACTACTCAGCTATAAAGAATGATCCCATTGAGAGATTTATAAATAAATAGATGCAACTTGAATCCATACTCATAAGTGAAATAAATCAAACTCACATGTATAAATACCGTACAGCCTCTCTAGTGTAAGAAATGGTAAGAGTACAGAAGATTTTATGGTAATCATGGTTCACCATTATATTGCTTTGAAGTCTTATGTTTTCATTCATTGATTGGAATGGTTTTATTCTATTTTGTTTGATCTTAATATATGTGAAGAATAGTCACTTTGAAGAAAAGACAATATGGCAGCTATTGTTGATTTGATATCATCTTGCTCTGAAGTCCTACCATGCTTTTGTTTTTCTATTACTATTGGTTCTATCATGTTGTGTCCTATTGGATTTTAATACATATGATGGTATAAACAAATTTTTATGGAAAATGAGATAATACAGTAGCCATTGTTCATCTTTGGTTATTTGTAGGAGAATGCCTTGTAATACTTTCATTCTCTTGAGTGGTTTTATTCTATTTTGTTATGTTTGACATTATTGTGTGTAAAGCTAAGCTCAACTATTTCGAAGAAAGAGACATTTTGATAGCTACTGTTAATATCCAACTGTCTTGTTGTGAAGTGCTGTGTTGCTTACATTGTTCTATTCTGATCTACTTAGATCTGTCTTTTGTTTTATTTTCTTTAAAATAAGAAAAAAAAATTAAAAAAAAGAAATTGCTCTGGGTTTTGACATCCAGTCTGGAATAGAAAAGAAATGGTGAAGAAAAATCATTTCTGTCATACACTAAAGTTTGATGCTTATATATTTGGCTGTGCTGACATCCTGTGTAGAGCAGGTTACATGTTCCCATGTAACTGTAACACATGGGGAAGCTGGACTACGTGACTTCATCAAAACTCTTCTTCCCCAAGATCTTGTACTGCAAAGGAGACATACATTGCAGACACTCTCTGAGGGCAGTATCCACTTCCATTCTTTTTTCAATATTTATGATGTAGATTGGATGGACTTTTCACTCTTACTGAGTCCTGTATTCAAATATTTCAGTCCCTGATTTTTAGGAATATTTCCCTATGATGCTTAAATCTTTATTTGGAAATAGCTTTAGATCTATCATTATGTGTAAAAATACTGCTAGATCATTTTGAAATTGGAAGGGGATCAAAGGATGGAGGGAGAAGAAAGAGAAGAAAAGAAAATGCATGGAAAAAGAATTCAAGATACCTTGTATACACGAGGCAGGTCTACATGAAGAATATGAACATTGTGTACTGCAAAAAAAATACTAATAAAATAAATAAATTCACAAAAAAGAAATAATACAAAGACTCTATGATCCTTCCTTTCATTTCCCTAATGCTAACATTTTGCAAAAGCCATAGATGCTGATATCCATACAGTTAAAATACAGAAAACTTCTGATGAGTCTTCTTCATGTGATACCTTTAAGTTGTACCCACTTCCTTGCCTATCTCTGCCCTAATTTCCAGTAACAATGGATACATTCCTCATTTCTGTAATTTTTTTCATTTCAAGAACACTATAAAGATGAAATTAAATAATATGTAATTTAAGGAGTTTGACTTTTTGTTACTCAACTTGTGGTTATGCAACAAAATTTGTGGGTGATTTAATTTGGTTGTTGTATATATCAATATTTTGTTTATTTTTGTTGCTGATTAGTAGTCCATAATGTGTGATTATGACACATTTTAGCAAATTCTGCCAACAATGGGAAACACCAAAATTTTCATTCAGTACTTGTAGAAATAAAAAAATCAAATAGCCAATTTGAAACATGTTTTGGAAGTTTCTTAAATGGTAATTTGTAAATGTAGTTTGGAATGATACCATACTCTCTGATGTATTTACCATACTCATTTGAAAGGTCATATCTTCATAATATCCTGCATGTGACTATTGACAGGAGCTCTGGGTATAATAATGCAAAACTAGAATAAATTTTGACATCTCCAATAAGGAAATGTTTAGACAAGTCGTGTTGCATCAACAGCATCCTAAGATAACAAACAATGATCAAAAGTATACTTATACAAAGATTTGAATGAATGTAAATATGTATTCCTAAATGACTCATTTTCTCTGAAAAGACCAATTAGAGACATGGTAAGGACACTAGTTATTGACAGGTGTTTAAGGTGGAATAGGCATTGAATATGTACAATAAAACAGACTTACAGTGAGGAAATTGACATTAATCAATACACAACATTATACTGCCAAGAAAGGAAATTAAAAGAAACAGTCTCCCTTAATTTCTTGACGCTGAATCAAAGAAAAATACTAGTATAAGTAACTTTGGAATTGAGTAACATAGGTGAGGCTAAAATGGAAATAAATTCTATGTGAAGCTGGTATTCTAGTTGTTACATTGTTTCCCATAAAGGTGTCGAATTCAAAAATCACTACAAGGATATTTGAATTGAACGATTACTGAAATGAATATTGGGAAGGATAAAGAGATCACAATTTTGGTATTGTATGAGAAGTTACAAATAAGCAAGAAGATATATATATATATATATATATATATATATATATATATATATCTGTGTGGTAATTAGTTAGAGTTGAGTAAACTAATAAGAACACATGTTTTATTTTATAGGGGTAAAGATCTACACAGATTATCTACAGGTATACATGTATATATTTTGGTTAGAATAAAACCATACATGTCTTCATTATTTCAGCTAGAAAGGTCTAGAAAGCAACACACACACTTTGAGTCTAGATTTTGCTTTATACACATAAAGGAAATTTTGTATACAGATGTACATACATGTAAGTACAACATACAGCCTGCAGAAATAAAGGAATTATAGCATTTAGTATATGTTCACACTTTGAACTTTTAAATACTTTTTGCAGGGATAAATCAAAATATTCAGGGAGCTTTGGACAAATGCTTGATTCAAAGACTATTTTTTAGAAATATTTAAAATGAGGTTCATCTTGGCAGAAAGGCAGACAAATGTTCAAAAATGTATGGATGCACATCAAAGGTACACCAGGAGCTAAGTTAAAGAGTTGCTTACAGATGATTTAAAAAATGAAACAACTAAAAAAAAGTAATATTGAATTATAAGCCATCAAATAAACTAAATTACCATAAGTTCCAACTTGTATAAACATGATTAAATGAATAAGTGAATAAATTTATCATAAATGAGTGGGGAAATAGACTAGCCTCCCAACTAGAATTCTGAAGATTTTAGAAGCATATTTTGTGCCTAAAAGATTTGTCTATCTCTTCCCATTCCTTAAATATGTGTTGCTTAAAAACCACTCTATGAGGGTACTGTATGGAATTCAAGGTAGTAGGTATTGTACAGTGGGAAAACCTGACAAGCATTAACTGCACAGATGACCAACATCAACTACAGTGGTAAGTCTAGTGCAATACAGATGGAGGAGCTAGAAACACATGAGGTTTGAGGTTCAACATGGGACATGAAAATCCCTGACTTGAAATTACACCACAAAATTACTATGAAAAAAACAGCATGGTACTGGCAAAAAGAAAAAAAAAAACAGACCTAAAGATCAATGAAACAGATTAGAAGATGCAGAAAGAAACTCAAACACACTTAGCCATTTTATCTTCAACAAAGGAGCCAAACACTTTCACTGGAAGAAAGACAGTCTCTTAATAAACGGTGGTGGAACACCTGGCTTTCCACATGCTGAACAATAAACATAGGCCAGTAGGTTTCATCAGACACAAAAGCAAAATCAAAATGAATCAGTGATCTAAATAGTAAAACAGAAAGACCAAATCAGCTGCAAGATAGAATAGGTAAAACTCTTGAAGGCATACGTGTAGGCAAAAACTTTGTGACCAAAACCCCAATAGCATGGGAAATATTACAAAGAATCAACAACTGGGAACTAATTTTATTAAAAAGATTTTGCACCACAAAAAAAATCATCAACAGGGTGAAAAGACAACACACAGACTAGGAAAAAATTGTTAGCTACTCCTCAAAGGACTACTAGCTGGAATATATAAAATCTTAAAAAAATTCATATCTTCCAGATTTAAAGAGCCAATCCAAAACTGTGCATCTGAAATGAACAGATACTTCACAGATGAAGAAGCAAAACTGGCAAAGTGCTCAGCATCACTGGTGATTTGAGAGATGCAAATTAAAACAACACTGAGATTCTACCTCACTCCAGAAAAAATGATTATTGGCAAGAAATCCATCAATAAAAATGCTGCCAGGCTGTAGGGAAAAGGGAACCCTTCTCTACAGCAACATGGAGTTTAGACTGGTGCATCCACTGCAGAATTCAGTGTGGAAATTCCTCAAAAAACAAGACTAGAGGTGCCATTTGACTTAGCTATTCCCCTTTTTGGTGTCAGCCTGAATTAAAAACATCATACATGCAGACATATTCACACCCCTGCTTACTTACCAGTGGCAGAATTTGCAGTAGCCAAATCTTGAAAACAGCCCGAATGGATAAAAATGATGTATTTTGATATAGAATGGAGTACTACTCTGCATGAAGAAAGATAAGCTTCAGGCATTTTTTTTTTTTTTTTTTTGGTAAATGGAAGCACCTGGGACCATACTGTCATGTGAAATGAATTGACTATCCATGTGTGAATATTACATTGTTTCTCTGATGAGAGAAACAAAGTGTCAGTAAGGGCTAGAATGTATAATTGATATTGTTAAATAGGGAGAAAAAAATCAAATTGGAAGAGGAACTTAGGAGAGGAGAGGGAGAAAGGAAAGAAGGGGAAAAAGAGAAAAGAAAAATGGGAACAAAGCTTTTGTAAATAAGGAGGGCAAAGAAGTTGAAGAGGGAGGGGAGTGGGAAAGAAAGAATAATCAAGCTATAACCTGTGTAAAAAAGTTCTATCATGTGCAGGTACAAATTCTGATCATTATGTATATCTAAAATGTATGAATACAATTAATTAATAAAAAATAGAAGAGATACAGGAGAAACAATTTAAAAATGGAATACAGCCACCACCATGTCACCTCTCTGCCACTGTACCTTGGGGTCAAAGCCACAATTATCCTCTGTAATGCTGTTATTGGTGTCCTTTTGCAGGATGAGCTTTGTCTTGGAGGAAGAGAGGGAGAATTGCTTGATGGGTAAGTGACTGAATGAAGAAGACAAAGAATAAAATTTAAAAATCTACTAAAAATGAGTAAGTGACTTTAAATAGTGATGTCATGTTGTAGTAGGGTTCCATGAAAGGAACTGATGAGGGTGGCACTTTACTTTTGGGGACTTGACTCTCCATTTTCATTACTGCAGCCTAACAGTGAGAAAAACAGTGTGCAAGTTACAGTGCTGGGATACACTACACCAAGACATCCAGCAAGGAAAGTCTGACGAACTGTCACTAACGGGGCCCGAGGGGACAAGACAGCTGAGAGCAGCAGAGTGGCTTTCTGGATGGGACTGTAAGGAAGAAAAAAAGATCACTTTATAGCTCAGGAAATTTGGACACAATATAAATTTTTGTTCATGATAGTGGACCTTTAGTTATGAGAAGTGTGTCATGTTAACATGAGAACTTGCCAATGGGGACTCAGGGTTTACATTTCACTGCAATGCTACCATTTTCACAACTTTTATGTAAATCTAAAACTACTCAAAAATTTTTTTAAAAAGATATGATGTTTATATTTCACTATAATTAGTTCTAAGAGGCATCATCTGGAAATTAATGGCGGCCCCAATGGAATCTGCTTTGATAATCAAAAGGACTTCCTTCATTCAAATGTGTACAGACTAGTGATTTATTTTTGCCTTTTCCAAAGAGCTAATTTTAAATGATTGATTAAGACAAGGATTATGAACTTCTCTTCTGTAGCATTTAATATCTCTTGAGTTTTCTCCTTCAGAAATTATAATGAGAATTTCTCCTTTAGTATCATTTCCTTGGTATACATTGAGGTTTTCATTTTCTTCTTTTTTTCCCTCTGCTAATCTTTTATTCTTTGACATTACTATTGATTTCATTTAATCATCCAACAGTGTAATTATAATATTTCTTTTTGCAATCTGCTAGAAATGCAGAAATCTAAGTTACTGAAAGTAGGGAATACAATTTTGACTGCCTTCTCCAATGGTCAAAATACACTTAGTTCCATCAGTTCTGAGTTTTCTGAATTAAATATAATCTCATAACTCCCTGTTTGAAGCCCTCATTTGGCATAAACAAGCACAGTTCAGTGAGGGATTCCTGTCATTGTTTTAAAAGAATTAATTTTAGACCTCTTAACAAGTGATAATGCTCTGTTGGTATATATCTTAGGTTCCCATTTATTTCTGATATATATCAAGCTTAGGATAGTTTATAGATCATTTTTAGTAGCAATGTTTTGGCTTGTACTAATGTCTCAGTAGAAAAAGATGATCTTAAGTTAAAAAACAGTGTTGTGTTGCTATTTATGTTGCTGTTGTTCAGTTGCTCTGTGTGCAGATCCTATATATGAAATTCAAAGAAACATAAAATAAACCTAAAATTTCAGCTAGAGCAAAATACATTATTGAATACTGTGATTTTGTAGCAGTTATTTCTCCATTCTTCAAATTTCTAGCTTTAAAATGGGAACAACAATTTGTACCCAACATAGCTTTTGGTGAGCATTAAATTAGGTAATTTGTGTGAAGTATCAGAAGAATGTCTGTGTCTAGCATAGACATTCAAAGACAGCAGCTATCTTAGCTACAGGAATCTTCAATATAATGCTCCACAAATGCTCGCATGAAGTCTCCTATTGTATTATTACAGATTCCTCACAGTCTCATATTCCTGTGCTTCTTCCTGTGGTTCAAATAGTGAGAAAGACAGGGCTAACGTCATAGCAATGAATTTCATATGGGAAGCAAGACTGCAACAAAGGGCTCCTGTAGAAAGGGTCTCATTAGTGATTTAGGAATTATGAATTCAGGATAAAGTTAGGGAAACCTGAGCTAAGATTTAGGAAGCACATCATTGTGTTTAGACTTGACCAAGGTGATTTACATGTACTATAACTCAGTTATCCTGGTACATGCATAGGAGTTTTAAATATGTGTGTGTTGGAGACAAAGATAGAAGCAGAAAAATCACGTATGCTTAACATTTCCTGGCATCAAGATACAAAGATTTTAAAAAGTTTTAAAAATATAGAAGCAATAAATTCAAAATAAGTTGAGGTCATTTTGAGTTATAAGCAACTGCATTTTGAGGAAAAATATTCTGTAGCGCTTGAACTGATTTTGACTAATTTTTTTATGTTATTTTCTTCCTGATTATATAAACCCCAAATTTTAATAGATTTTCAGGCTTCTATTGATAACATTGCCTATAGGTATAAGCAATATTTTTACTTCTGGATTTGTCCTTGTCCTCATTACATTACCTTACAGTGTTTCTGTGTACAATGACTGATTCTTTAACAGAATTATATATAACTATTTTCCTAAAGTCTTGAACTTATCAAACTCGGTTTTTTTTCTATTTTTCCATTTTTATGGGCTTATCAATATTCTGAACTTTCCATTCATCGAATATTTTATATCCTGATGCATTCCCAGTCCTCAGTCGGTAATACTTAAATTGTCTGAAATTGGAACCTTGTCTGAGTGCAGTGATCCTTTCAGATGCCATTTTAAAGTACTTCTCCTGCCTGAACTCTTACCAACACCCTGTCATTTTGATTCTGCCTGCCTGAACTCTTAACCATCTAAAAATTTCTTAGGTTGTTTTCGGTGTTCAGTCCCAGGTGTCAGTTTCTGACTCATAAATTTTATCTTTTGTCTGCTCTATGATTTTGAATGTGATCTCAAATTGGAGGCTGATTAGTCCTCAGATTTTTTTTCAGCTTACTTTTCTTGCTCTATCTTCAACACTTCAACAACTGTCACGTTTATTAGGCATTGTGATTGCATTTTGTAATTATAAACTGTGATTTTATTTAATCAAAATTTTGTTTCTTATTAAGATCCCTATGACTGTGTCAATAATTTACATTTCCAGAGTTTTGTCCTTTAAGAATTCCTTTAAATGACTGCCAGTAATAAATTTGTTATAGGCTAGTGGCTTGTGATTTCTTCTTGTCCCCTACAGAAGTGTTAAAGTTTGTCAAGGTATAGAGTTCACATAGAAAAAAAGAGTAACGAAGGTAAGAAATACCTGATCAATAGTAATTAAAGAGTGAAGGATGACCATTCTCTGAGAGAGACTTGAAGCTTTGCCCTAAAATGGGCAAAGTGAGATTAATACACACTGCAGTGCTGGAGCTTGGAGAATGAACACAAGATCAAAGTGTGAATGTAGTGTCTTTCCCAAGTATTTTCTGGGTTCCATCAAAATGATTTTGCATTGTTATTCCCTATATTTACGATATGAGTAACTTTCTTTCATGGTGGACTCTTTCATCATACCCTTTCTGACTTGGAGCTGCCCATAAATGAACTGAAAGGGTGAATAATACAGCACCTATCTTTTAATTTGTGAGTTTTGGTTATCTTTTCCTAGCCACAACAAGATGTACTAAAATATGTGACAAAAATAAAAATTTTAAAGTATCTAAACTCAATGCTTAAACAATTCTTATTCTGAAAATATGCTGTTAATGATTTGTGAAGGTATGGGCTTCACAAAATGAGTCTGACAGTGGTTTGTGTCATACATTAGAGCTAAACTTTCCACCAGAAATCACGTGTATTCACGGCAGAAATCTGGGCGGTGGTGGGATTCTATACTCATTGGTGGATTAATCTATTGAGGAGGGGTCTTGGCTGAATATGGTTGTAAGAGGTGAGGTCTTTTTGAGATGATCCCTGAGGTGTGCCCTTGGAGTTGTCTTTATCCCAGACCCCTTTTCTCTCTTCTTCCTGCTTGACAGGAGTTTAAGCGCTTTCCTTTATCACGTCCTCCTACCATGATGCTTCTTCCTGGAAGCCAGAAAACCTTGAACAGAATCCCTTCAAGCATCAAAACAATCAGACTTCTCTTCCTTTAATTGTGGGTGTACGGTATTTTGTCGCAGTTCCAGGAAAGTGACTCTTACAGTATATAACTCTCTTTATAAAGAGCTGTACAACAGAAATAATGCTAGACATAAAATTTTCAATGACTCCTGCACTTTAAGGGAAAGATAAAAAAATCAATTTCTCTTTATTTTGTGTGCTAATTTATGACTTTTGGTGGTCATAGAAATGCTCTACCCTTAATGATGTGAGAAGTTATATATTTTTTATGAATTCCTGAAGTGAGGATTAGGTGGCACCACAAAAAAGACCTTCGAAAGTAGCATCAGACGTTCCAGCAGTGTAAAATACGGCAGTTTGAGTGCTGCTTTCCGTGGACAACTTGTGCTTTTCCTTTCACATGCCTGATGAGTCCAGCCAGCTGATATTCCGAACTTCTTGTTGGCACAGTATGAGCAGACAGCCCAGCTAAGCCTGGCCAGATTCCTCACCTGCATCAGCATAACAGGGACTTTTTTTTTTTTTTTTTACACAAGTGAGTTTGTTTTAATTTGATACACGGCAATGGGAAACTAATACAGGTAGACATGAATCACATCTTCTTGCTCTTAACTTTGAAAGTCAAATTTACATTCTGTTTTTTCAAATGACATTTCACAGTTACTGCTATCACACATTCTCTCACTTCTGTACTTTGTTATGAGTCGGGAGAGTCCTTGCTATCTTTGAAGTGCTCTCCCATTGGGGAAATGAACTGACATGATATGCTCTCAGCAAGTACAGTAAATACAGATTTAAAAAAAAATACTCAAGATAGGCTTAGAACCTGGAAACTGCTGTTTAACTTGATGAGGTACGTTTTATCCTTTTAGATAAGATACTAATTTGCATCTTTTTGAAACTTTTCAATTCAAATCACAACTGCTCATTATACTTCTTCATTGTTAGTCTGATCAAACCTTTGCATGCATATTTTAGCACCTCTTAAAATTGCTACAGTCCTTTGAACAAGTATGGGAGAAAATGAGTACTGTATTTCTCAGCATTTTATTTCCAGAACTGAATGTTTCTTTCAGTAACAAATGCCTAACAAGCTGAACAGATTCAAAGTATTATCAGATGGTACTTTATGAAGCAAGCTCTCCAGAGTTTGGTACAATAACATTTGCATGGTACATCTTCTGGTTAAGATTAACAAAGGACTCACATAGTAAAAAAAAATTCTTGTATAGTATGTATTTATTATCTAAATGTGAGAGTACATACATTTATCAGCATAACAAAAGACCTTGGAATAGAAGGGACAAACTTTCTTAGCCACTAGAAGCATTTGAAATGAATACAGGAACACTTTTTAAAATTTTTCTTTTTTATTATTTTAGCATTTTTAGAGATTTCTCCTATCAATTTCTCATTATTATAATTTTTTTAAAAATTTAAAAATTATTGTTACTTGGTTAATTTGTAGTTTTTATAGAATTTTAAAAAGTAGTTTTACAGGTGAATTCATGACATAAATATTAAAATTTCAATATGATGGAGATTATCACAATGAAATATAAGGATATTGAGTGGTTCCATGGTTAAGACTATAAGTAATATTTGAGCATGAACATACTCAATGAATTCATTATCTTATGAATGTATTAATTTGTCAATAAAGATTTAGCCATTTTCACAGTACAGGATATGCATGTATATAGTATTTAGAAAATTACTGGTGAACTAATTTAATCGGAGATGAAAAATATGTCTGAAAATTAACAATCAAGTTATTTTTAAATATATTTTGACAAAATCTTTCATATCCATTATAGCACTAATTTTATAGATGAGAACAATAAAATTTATTTGGCATGTCACCTCCCCTTGATGGTACCAGTTGATTATATATATATCTAGTAGTTACACTGATACCTTCTTGTCTTAAAATTTAGAAAGTGCTACTCAGTTTAAAATACACACAGTATCCCAATCAAAATGTCTGTAGTATTTTTCAGAAACAAAATAAACTTGACTAATCTATAATAGAAATAATTAATGGTGAATAAAGTTAACAGTATTAAGTCAATATAAAGCAAAGGGAATAAAATGTCAGTGATTAGTTATACCATGTAAAAAAATGTTGCCATTAGATATATTAGTGGCACTTATAACTATAACTGCATATATGTGTCACTTGTGTGTTGAATGTAATTTTTATTGTTTTGTGTTTTTCTTTATATTTCTCATGAAACTGTTTATAAAACTAGAGTTATCATTGACACTTTCAGTTGCAGTCTAATACTAGGGGATTTTATTGAGGAATCCAGAAATGTAGATCAAAGTATACAAATTTATAGTTACGTCAGTTATGCATGATGCATGAGTAAGTGTAGAGACTGTTGTATAGAAATGATATTTTATTGTATATGGGAAATTGGCAAAAAAGACTAGATTAGAGGTACCTTTAACATGTATATATATAAAAAGGTAGCTATGTGGCTATTTCAATTTGCCTAATTATTCTAATTATTTGCATAAGTCTATATATGATATATATGCCACTTTCTATGCCTTAAACGTTGATGATAAGTTAAACATTATCCTTGGGTACTTCAGTGAATACTGATTTTGATGCAAAAATCATAACTTCAATGGGAGAGCCAAGTGAATTTTTTTTAAATTGCAAAATTGTTACTTGGCATTTAAATTTAAGTAGAATGGCAGTGACTTGTATACACACTAATTCAAAAATTCTTGCAAGTACCAAGTACAGCAATCTTTTTATCCCCCCTCCCCCAAAAGGCATTCTACACTGAGCTACAAATTCAGGGCTTTTTGATTTTTAGAGACAGTATCCTAGCTAGGTTACCCAGGCTAGCCTTGAATTTGCAGTCCACTTGCTTCTTTTGTTTGTTTGTTTGTTCTTTGGGGGGGGGGTGTTTCTGTGGTACTAGGAATTGTACCTAGGGTCTTTACGCTGAGCTATACATCCAGAAAAAAAAAAAAAAAAGAAAAACAGAAACAACACAAACAAAACTGAAAACTGAAAGGGACAATACAGTAATCTTTAACTTCTTATACTTTTTTTTTTTTTGGCTGTCCCGGGTGTCTGGGGATCCAACCAGGTCTTTGTGCACACACAGCAGAGCTCTACCACTGAGCCACATCCCAAGCCCAAACTTCACCGGTTCTAGATTGTCTCACTGAGATGGGCATGCCCTATTTCCAACAGGAACACATGCCTACAGAGCATTAAAAATACTCACAATGTGAGTCTTTTAATGCATCCTCCTGAAAATAGATAAGTAAACACCGTGCATAATATACAGCTCACTCAAATAAAAGTCATCATAAACTTAAAGACACTTCTGTAATGAGCATAATTTTATATTTTTCTGACCAAGTCACATAATATTCAGATTCTGTACTTCGCAGGAAATATTACAGACATTGTTAAATTAGATTCCTTTTCTTGAAGTAAGTAGTTTTCAGTCTTAGAACAGCACATTTATGTGTTTTTCTACACTATCAAGGGTGGCCTATAGTTATCAATATAGGCCTACAAGCAAACTCCTTATCTGCTGCTTCTTAAACTCTTGAATTTTTGCTTTTGAGATGATAACATTCTAACAAATGGAAACACAAAATGAAACCATACAAAAATAAAAACAAAGTACCAGAAAGAATCAGTGAATTTATATTGAGTCTAAACTGTACTGTAAGACAAAGACAACATAACAGGCAGAGGACCATGCTCAAGGAGAGCAGAGAGATTTCTGCTGGCCTTTTCTTGTGCCCACTGATATACTCCAGCACCTGCTGTCCCTGCCTCAGATGTGTCAAATGCTTCTGGACCAGTACTTTTTTGTGCAATTCATTTTTCATCCCAAGACAGCCTCTTTGGTAGCTTACTCTGGTTTCTGGACAGATGATTGCAGCTTATTTTGGTAAGGGGAAAAAAAATTGCCTGTCTTACAATATCCAGAAACTTCCAGAAGAATTGGCCAATGCCAGGCTGCATTTCTTCCTGTTTAGAGCCATTTACACGATCCTGTCTCACAAGAGAAGCAAAGCAAGCCTCAAATAATGAGTCCAACTCATCCACCATGGTATGTTAGAGCTTCTCCAATGGCTGGAAACTGCTGGAAGAAGCAAGACCTAGCTTTCCAAGTCTCAAAGTGAATAGTTGCATAACATAAGGAAATAGATAACAAATCATATATATGGCAATTTTTTTTAAAATAATCCTAATTTTAGCGAATTAACAGTTTTATTACTTGGGTATGCATGTCTATACTATTTTATGATTATACATGTTAACACTATATACTTGAAGTATCTTTTCATTCACAGTGAGGGACTTAGAAATGTGGGGGTGTATAAAAACTACACACAATATTATGATACATTCTTGTCAGGTAGGAACTTTAAATGCCTGTAATTCAAAGTGGGGAAATCAAACTTTGTATATTAGTTTATGTTTGGAAAACCACAAGGTTCATGTAATGCTTCCAGGAGCAGCTATAGAGGTGATTGCTTGTCCATTTTTCATTGTTAATAGAAGTTTGTCATGTCTATAATTTTCTTCTTAAATAGTAGTAGATCTCCTAGCAGTAGGCATAATAGTAAAGAATATATTGGTCACGATACATTTTCCTTTTTAGCAAATAATAGTGATGATAATTGCTAACATTTAGTATTTGCATTTTCTAAATGACTGCTAATATTATATAATTTAGTACATGTTGGAGCCAAACACTGTTATTATTGCTATTTTAAAGATGCTAAAATTCAACAAAATTGAAGTTAAATAATTCATCATAGCTTCAAAGTATGGTTCCAAGATGAGAATACTCTCCTTTTTACTCAGAAATCTTTATTTTTAAAACTACATTATCTTACTTCCATATGTACATAAAACACTACAAATAAATTCCATGATTTATTCAAATTTTGCATTATTTAAAAATATTTAGAAACTATTGTAGAATTTTATTTTTTCTCCATATATTGTATAAATGAAAATATAGAAATTATATTTGCACTATATCTAAGCTATATTCCAGGAAGTTCAAATTTTCTAGTAACTCATGATTTATTTTTCAGTTGATTGTGCTTTTATAGATAAGATGGTTACTAACGAGAAGACTGAATTGTAAAAAGGCTTAGTCATTTGACTAATTATTAGACTCTACTGTTATAATTTATTACAGTTTATTATATAATAGCTTGATGAGGCATTTTAAAATTTGCCATTTAGAAATGAAGAAAAAGTAGTTGAAATAAACTTGTCAGCAGGTTCCAATATTTTATTGAAAAGTATGAGAATGTTCAATATTTTTTATATTAAGTAAAATTTAAAAAGCATTATTTTAAAGCACTCATTTGCAAATTAAAGTTAATTTACTACATTCATTAAAGCTACACTTAGCTAAAATGATTTTCAGTTGATTATGAATATTGTGATTAAATGATTCTTAGTATGCAAATACCACTTAGGTTCATTTACATATGTTACTTAAATCACAAGCTTTTAGGATCACAGTAGAGTTACTCAAAATACAAAGACTTCTACCACATACATATTAGAAATTATACTCTGCACACTATATTGAGAAAAGTAATTTTTAAATAATCTACTTGTACTCCTTACCTTAAAATATGAAAATGCAATCAAAATTAATGAAAATCTTCTTCTCTAAAGTGTAAAGATAACATAAAATATATGCATGTGTGAAATTTTTAAAAATATGTATATTTATTTAACATAAATAAAAGATCTTCAATGGGGCATGATGGCACATACCAGTAATCCCCAGCTACTTGGAAAGCTAAAGCAAGCAAATCAGAAATCTGAGTTGTCCTTGATAGTCTAGCAAGAATGTGTCAAAAAAAAAAAAAAAGAAAGAAAGAAAAGAAAATTAAAAACAGTTGGGATTGTAGCTGCACTGTGAGGTCACCCCTTGATAGTTCAATCCCCAGTGCCATAAAAAAGTGAAAGGAGATTTTAGAGACTTTATGATGGTAATAACCAAGTCAGGGTTCATCTAGTTTATGATGGTGATAATGTTTCTCATGTGAACATAAAAATGATGCTAAGAATCGTCATTTATTTACTATGTACTATAACAGGTTTGTTGGTAAACATCCTATCCAGAATTTGTTAGTATATTTCACAGAAGTTCTATGGAACCTATATTATAATATATCATCTTCCATTAATGAAATGAGTGAATTAAATTGTGAAAGTAAATAATTTTTCAGGATCACCTGCAGAGGCAAAGAAGGTATCCATGAGGTCGATACTTCTAATCACACTTATAATTTCCTTCTACCACAGAAAGTAGTAAATAATGCTTTCTGGAACTTAAACTTCTGTATGCCTATGTAATTTAAGCTTAGTTATATGAAAATTCAAGTATTTGTTCATTTCAGAGACCAATTTGGAGGAACGGATATTGTGAAATGCAAATAAATTTATATAAATGAAAAAAATATTTTAACAGTATATAACTCTTTTACTGTTGTTGTTGTTTACTTAATAGAATACTAAAAGTGGGTGTTACCCTGTAATACCTAAAATATTCCTTAATTTTATCATTTTAATACTTACAACAAATTTTGAAAGAATATCTGGCTTTGTGTGTATCTCATGCTTGCTAGGTATTCTCCAGGTGCACAAAGTAAAATGCTTAGGATTGAAAAAAATTTAATACATATGACTTAGACTGTGACTATATGAAATTCAACAATATTTCAAACGTCATAAGAATTTTCACTATAGTGCTGGTTTAGATGATGCTATTTTAGAGATATCTGAAATATACTGACTTACAAAAATAATTGATTTACAGTTATCTTTTTATTCTGATATATGTAACACATTTGAATTCTTTTTGGGAAGTTGATTCATATCTGCATCTGTATTTCACAGGTCCTGATCCTTTTTGATACCTCTTCTCTCCTTACTAGGTGCTTCCATCCTCTGATTTCTTTCCTTTTGTCCAAGAAATCTACCTTTATCTTACTCTTTAATGTGTTTGCAATCAATTTTCCCCCATAAGAATAAATTGTAGTACTTAATTTTTGATGTCAGACTTACTTCACCCAACATTATGGTCTCAAGATCATTCCATCTTCCTCCAACCAACTTGAATTGATCCTTCTCTCTGGTTGACTAAAAATTCCACTTATATGTAGTGAAATTTTAGTCAGCCAGATTAAGAATGAGTAAAATAATAGCAGATATTCTGATACAGGCTAAGGGGATCAAGGGAAGGTGCAGAAGGTAGGGAGTGGAAAAAAAGAGATTAAAATTGTTCAAGATATATTAAAATCATCTTTCAAAGCATGCATCTAATGCTTAAACTCATGCAGACAGAGTTCTGAGGAAGTGTCATAGTGGTCTGAACAAACACTACACTTACAGCAAAAGCTGTGACTCTCTGTGGCCAATGGAAGAAGACCAGTACCCTCTGTTTTCAGAGGATCCATCCCTGCCCATGGGGAACTCTTATCTGCCCTGTGCAGTTGGGCTTGCTTGCTGCTGTGGCCTTGTTCTCTCTTCCAGTGCAGCTCTTGAAACTGGCGGAAGGGTGGTGGAGGATGAGGAAAAGAAGACAAGAGTCAAAATGCAGAAAGCTGCGGTCCGGTGGTGTCTCCTCTCCCGATGGGAGAAAGGACCACCGAACAACTGCAGCAAAGTTCCTTATACAATCAGCACAAGGCTGCTGTTTACCGAGAATTTAAGGGGAGGTAAGATCCCAAACCAGAAGGATATCTAATCTTCAGGGAAACATAATGTCTGGTGGTTACATGGGGAACAAGACAGAAAGTGTCTGCTATCACATGGGAAGGTCAAGTAAGTCACCTCTGTGCCTCATGTCCCTGAGCAGTGCATGCTTCCATTGGGCCTGCCAAACTCGTTCATAAGCCATGGTCTTGTCCCAGATACCCTAGGTACGGAGAGTTTCGCCCCAACACCAATCCTTTTTAAAGAAAAATCCTTATAAAACCAAAGCAATACATAACAAGTTAACATGCATTTTGTGGGTTCTCCCCTATAACATGCATTTTGTGGGTTCACAAAACGAGAAAATTGGAAGTTTTGAAATAATCTTCTTGCCAGGTATGGTGGCTCACATCTGTAATCTCAGCACTCAGGAGTCTGAGGCAGGAGGATCGTTGCGAGTTCGAGACAGGCCTAGGCTACAAAGTGAGCTCAAGGCCAGCCTGAACTGCATAGAGAGACCCTGTCTCAAAAAAAAAAAAAAAAAAGAATCTTCTTTAAAGTATCCAGGTACGTTTTTTAGCGCTTCCTACTACCTAATTCCTTTTCTCTAAACAGACAATTTTTCTTTTATTTTTATTGCTTTAAATCTGGATGTACTATTGGAAAACATTATTTTACAGGTTCATGCAACACCTGCATCGATTTCTTTGCATTCTTTGATTTCATCCTTCCTTGTGTTTTCTTAACTAGGAAAGTAAAACACATTTTTTGTCTTTCAAATACATTTTTTTTTTTTTGGTACTGGGGATCAAACTCACAATTTCGCATATGTGAAGCAGGCACTTAGGTCACTGAGCTAAACCCAAATATAAATACTTTTTGAATTCTTGCTAAACTTAACAACTTGAACATAAACTTAAACCTGGGGAACATGGTGCATAACATTTTCCATGTGAAATATTAAATATTTGGACAGATATAATTCTGAACATACGTGAGCCACTTTAATTACAAAATAATTATTATTGTACAAACAATTATTGTAATAATAAATATAAAATAATAATTACATAGACTACCATGCTAAATACTAGTAAAAGGAATTTGTATAAGCTATTTATTTTAATCATCATAAATTTCTTGCCTATAAATGTTGCCTAATGATGACAGAAACTAACACATGAAGGAAAAGAAGTTTGACCACTGAGCACTGGCATTTACTGAGCACCTCTACAGCAGTGAGCAAAAGAGCAAAAATTGCTTAATATAGTTTACATTGTAGATGGGAGGCACACATGCATACACATGCAAACACTTGGATTGCCAGATTTATTTTGCAATAGAGTTTGATTTAAATGTTTGATAAATAATAGATACATTTCAGTATAATTATATCCCAAATATTACATTCTTCAAGGATATTGTGATATAATGTATTTTATAGCATGTGTCATCCATTATATTTTGATATGTGCAGTTAAAATTTAATTTCTGATATGCAATGTAATTTTATTATGTCTCCAGAATATTTGGGCACACTTACACCTGCAATATGAATTTAAATTGAAATATTGCTTTATTTAAGTCATAGTTCTAACATACACAAAGACATACAAAATATATTCAATCACAAAAAAATGTTAGCTAGAAAAATATATTAGGGAATTATAACTCCCTAGATCAGATTTAGATCAGATAGTTTGAGAAGACTGAGAAGATATTATTTAGGCAAAAGCCCAAATCAACTCTGAAAAGCTGATTCTAGAAAGTAGTTTTCCAGGCAAAGTAATGGAGGTCTTCCAAGCAGTGGATACACTTCCTTTCTCTTTCCACTTTTTCTCCAGGCTAGAAGCCTATAGGTTTGTTCCATCCTATCCAGGGTGAGTTTCTACTCTCTTTCCTTTGCAGTCATAGCCAAAACTTTACTACTTTACTAACGTTCTAGGGACTCCTTACTCAAGTTGACCTATTACAATTTACAAGATACCTCTACCTCTATCTTTCAATCCAACAGTCTATCAGTCTATCATCTATCTATCTGCCTGTCTCTATAGTTTAATGTTTTAGGAATGATCAAGTAGATAACACCCATGGAATCTCTACTTGCTATAAAATCTAACAAGTTGCAAAGCAAACTCACATTTTATACTAACTGACTCACTTAATATTTCCTTTTCTGTATTTTAGGAATATTTGAGTGGAACACAACAAATACCTTCGTAAGAAAGAAGACTTTCCTCTAAAATTGCATACCAGTGTAGGATAGACTTTCATAAGAAGTGTAATTAGTATTGGTGTTGTGGTATGAAGAAGTTCTTCTTAAATCCAGATTTAAAAAATTGTTACCCAAGCAGAACTTAAAGGAGCATAACTACATCGTTGATATTATCTTAGGTGGCCTTCAAAATCTGTATTCAATTATGTAGAGCAAAATAAATAAAGGAGATGATACAACTGAAACAAACAGATCTAGTAATCACTAACATAATACTTATATAATGATTCATACAATAAATATTAATGCTTACACAGTAATACTCCATAAGCAAAAACAGATATTTAAATGGGATAAAAGAAGTTGAGGACTTTCACCTTTAAGTTATTTACTGAAGCATTTGGCTGATTAGATCATTTGAAATGTAAAGTCATACGTTTAGAGATGTTAATGTATTGATGTATCAGTTTTATATGGAAACTTTTAAGCAAAAAAAGCTATTCACATATCACTGACATACATAACTATGATAAACTATGTAAATTACATGCACCATTCTAAAAATATATACAGATAAAATAAAAGTTAGTCTCCATAAATATTAAAATGTTTAATGAAATCTTGAAGTATTTGTACTTGCACATATAGTTTTACTGTGATTGAAGATTTACTACCAGCATAATAATTTCTAGAATGAAACAGTGAGTCCCATGACATGAGATTAGTGGTTCATGAATAGATTTAGATATGGCTATTGCTTATGGTTGCCAGCCATAAAGTTCAGAATGGAAGTTTGATTAAATTCTTGACAAAATAAACTTGGCATCTTAACTATGTAAAATCACTACAAGGTAAAAATAATACTAGAAATTTCAATCACTGATTTAGTAAAACATTTAAAGTTAGTAATTAATGAAATTGTTATAAATAAAACATTATTTTTAAAAGTTTATTTTGAAAAGAATAAAACCAAACAAAATAAAACAGAATAGAGCTAATAAAAAAAATGAACATGGTACAGGACTTCAAAGCAAGGTAAGAGGAAATCTACAATGGCTACCATAATGCCTCTTATTATCTTCAAAATAATTGCCCATACCTTCAGGCACAACAAAGTCAAAGAAAATAGAACAGAATAAAACCAATCAAATCAAAACAAGAAAGCAATGCAGGACCTCAAATCAAAACAATAGGAAAACGTCAGTGGCTACTGTTAAGCCTCTTGCTATCTTCAAAATAGCTGCCCATACCATCAGACACATACAATCAAACAAAACAAAACAAAACAGAATAAAAATAATTAAAACAAAACAAAGAAAACCATACTGGGCTTCTAAACAAGATACTAGGAAATCAATAATGGTGACCAATACATTTTGATATCTTTGACTTAGCTGTCCATGCTGTCAAATATAATAAAATCAAACATAACAAAGCAGACTAAAGCCAGACTAATCAGAACAATTAAAACAATACAGGATTTCAAACACAATAATATTAGCAATGGCCACTGCTTTCCATTTTTAGACATTTCCTCCCCTTTCACTTTCACAATATTTATTGTGCATTTTGGATCTCACTACCTCTTTCATTTTGTTATACTGAGTCACCAAGATGTTCACCCATGTGACTCTGAAGCATTTCATCCATGAGCATGATCTCAATTTATATCCATCTACCTACCAGATCCTCAAGGTTATCTTTCCTTATAGCTGAGTAGCTTTCCATTGCATAAAAATGCAATATCTGTCTTATCTACTCTGCAGCTCATGGGCAAGCTACCTCCACTTCTTTCTGATTCCCTGTCACATAGAGCATTGTTCTCTCTCCTTTGACTTTCAGTCTATGAAACAAACCCCTTTTGAGTTAAATGTGTTTCTTGTATAAAGCATATTGATTAATTCTATCTCTACTCTGCCTGTGTTTCTTTTTATTGGTGAATTGAGACCATCTACATTAATGGTTATGGCCAACATGCACTGGCTTATCCCTGCCATGCTATTTTCCTGCTGTTGGCTGCCTACTTTTCCCCTCCATTCAATTGTCTGCCCCTCTCAGTGATCCCCCTCTGCCACTGTTCCTGGAACCATGGTCATTTTTTTCTCTCTCTAGAATGTCCTTCAGTATTCTTTGTAGGGTTGGTTTGGTGGTCATAAATTTCTTCAGTTGTTCTTTATCATGGAAGCATCTTGGTTCTCCATTAATTTTGAGAGCTAGTTTTGCAGGGTACATCATTCTGGGTTGGAAGTTATTTTCATTCAGGGCTTGGAATACTTCACTCCAAGCTCTTGATTTGATGGTTTGTGTCAAGAAATCTGTTGTGATTCTGATGGGTTTTCCTTTATAAGTGATCTGTTTCTTTTCTCTGACAGCTTTTAACATTCTGGTCTTGTATTGAATTTCTGGAATCTTGATTACTGTATGTCTGAGTATATGGCTAGCTGGAGTGCTATATGCCTCACTTATCTGTATATCACATCCTTTTCCCCTGTTTGGGAAGTTTTCTCCTATTGCGTCTATAAATAGAATTTTAATGTAACTTGTGTTGACCCCTGCTTTTTCACCAACACCTATTATTCTTAAGTTATTTTGCTTTGCATCCTCTTACAGTTGTTGAGTTATTATTTCTTGATTGTTTGTTATTTTTAAAAGATTTTTCCTTTCAGGATTTCAAGCTGCAAGTCTGTCTTCAAAGTCTGAATGTCTGTCTTCAGTTTCTTTCAAGCAGTTTTGCCAGTTTTCAATGGAATGTTTGATTTCCTGGATATCTCTTTGAATCTGTTTCATGTATTCTGAATCTTTTTTACATTGTTATTCCAGATTTCCCTCATTTTCATATGCTCCTATATTTTTTATCTATGTCTTCTTTATAGGTGCTTAGCAATTTTTTAAATTGTATTTTTCATTTCTTCTTTTACCTGAGATAGTATTTCTGTTCTAATTTCTTTTATAGCCTCATGAAGTTGTTTCTTTACATCAGTTGCTGTCACTTCAGAAACTTCAAGAGTGTGACTCCTGATCTCTTCTATGTTTACATCTGCTAGACTTCTTCTGCTTGGGTTGAAGGCCAGAGACTGCCTTTTACTTCTCTGTCTTGATATATTCATGATTTCTTCCAGACAACTGGGTAGTGGGGTTCCAGGCACTTCCTGCATGGACTAAAATTTCTCTGAAGCATGACTGTTTGGTTTTCCTGGCCAGTGCTGGCAATGGGTAGCTGATGTGGGTACTGGGTGTGCTGGTGCAGGGACGGCTGCTGCTTTTCCCTGCCTATGCTGGCTACCATCAGCAGGGAGCCTCCATGATGGCTGGAGTGTGCACAGAGGAGGACTGGCCTGCTGTCTCCCAACCTGAGCTGGCTACCCAAGGGGATCCTCCAGGGTGGCAGCTGGAGAGACAAAATATTATTTACAATGCTTACCAAGTTACTTTTGGATAGACATATCAGAAGTGTATTTATTAAAAATTATTTAAGTACAATGGCATGCATCTATAGTCCCAAGCACTAAGGAAGCTGAGGCAGGAAGATTGAGACCAGGAGTCTGAATGCAGCCCCAGACACAGCCTTAACATGATGACAAGATTAAAATATCTTTCAATGGATCTTTGTTGTCAATACTATTCAAAAAACTCTGATTCTTTTAGGCTTAGTACTCTTACTGCAAAGGTAGTGACATCTATCCAGTTGAAGAGTTGCTAAGTTACTTACCTGATTTGATTTAAAGTGATAAAAAGCAAGATAGGACAGAGGCAACTAAATCCATTAATTTGTGGAACATATTGGTAATTTAGCACTGAATTTGTTATAATACATTAAGTGTGTGCATGTTGCTTTGAGATTGGAGGAAAAATGCTTACATTTTCAAGACTACCTTTCAGAAGAAAGGACAATAAACAAAAAAAGAGAAAATTAAGATTTATCACTTTTCTGAAATTTTAGTCTTTCTTTTGGCTATCAGAAGACAAATTTGGTTATATAAATTGTCATTAAAATATATAATGAATGTTTAAATTTCTAAAGAAAACGAATGTTACATTGTGATTAATCCTCCTTAAAATATTTCTCTTCACATCAAAAACACTTAGCCCATAGCACTTCCAACTTTCTGCAGCGCTTCTAGAAGCCCTCTTTTGGTAGTATCGTTACAAGGAAAATCAAAACCTCAACAAATGCATCTGCTCAGTGCCACTCAGCAGAAATGCAAGTTCATAAATTCGTTATGAAATTATGGTGTGACCTCTTCCACCTTATTTGTTGGATCTGCTATCCTACAACTTCTGATTCTTTTCCAAGGTTAAAATAACCATGAAAGATAATTATTTTGTATTTGTTTAGAACATCACGGTGGGCAGGACAGCACAAGAGGAAGTACTCAGAAAACAGAACTTACAAAACTGCTGCAAAAAGTGGCATGGATGGAGTCCCATTAAATATTATGCATTCATCAGACAATATTTCTTGAGTGGCTGTGGTGAGGATTGAAAAGTAAAATGGAAAAAGAATTAGAATTTCTTGAACATATCCGATGTAATAGATAGCTAAGATTAAACAGACTCTTACATCAAAGGAGATATTTGCCCTAGAGAAATGAGAACATATCAGTATGTCTACCATGTAAATGCTTTTCCTGGAGCAAAGGAGGAGAAAGGTGAAGCATATAAGAAAAAAAAAAAACTTTGTATTTCTCAATTTAGAAAAAATAAATGGAGTTGTTCTCTTTTGGCAAGTTTAATCCATGCTATGTGAATTGAGAGCTTTAGCAGTCTCAGTCCATTCAGCAAGGGAATTTCAGTACAAATATTCAGCCATAACTTAATAATTCTCTGCTGAGAGGGGAATTCTCAAACAAAATACTCATTTGCAAATAGTATTTCTAGAGCAGTATTCAACCAAGTGCATGATTTCAACTGTCTTTGGTAGTAGTTATTGATGAGAAAAAAAGATGTTATTATGGGATGGATAAAATGTAGTCAAAATAACTGGATGTATGCTCTTCATTTGTTAGTATTTCAGCGAGAGTGTTTTCAAGTCTCTGACTCATTTTTTGCAATAAGTTAAATCTCTTCTTATCCTCAAGAACAGGATGAGGAATAAACAGTAATAGGTAAAACACTTGCAAGGTCTTATCAAAAGCGGTATTTTTGGCTCCTTCACTGCTTCATTTCTAGTGACCATTATTTTGTCCCATGTATTGACTTATTGATTTCCTTAAATGAGTAAGAATATGTAGTATTTACTTTTGGTGTGTTCAAGTGACATAATGTCCTCCAGTTGTATCTATGTTACTACATAACACAGCATTTTATTCTTGCTTATGGCTGAGTAGTATTCCATTTTGTAAATAGATCACATTTTTTTATTCATGCATATGCTAATGGACATCTGGATTAACAGCAAATGATGCTTCAGTGAATATGAGTATGCAAGTATCTATTTGGTATAAATATTTCATCTCCTTGGGATATTTATTTGCTGGATTATATAGGAGTTCTATTTTTTGTTTTGTTCATTTGTTTGTTTGTGTTTCGGTTTGTTCTTGGAGAAATCATGTTAATTATGATTACTGTAGTAATTTACATTTCCACCAGCAGCATATGACCATTCTTTTTTCTCTATGTCATTGTCTTCATGACAGTTTCTGTTTGTTGTCTTTTGGGTCATTGTCATTCTATTTATGGTTACATGGTATATTGGTTTTCAATTCCCTAAAATTAAAAAAGAAAAATGTTTTTAGTATTCTTTTTCATATATTTGTTGGCCATTTGCATTTCTTCTTTGAGAACTGTCTGCTGATCTCATTTTAAAACTGGGTTGTTTGTGTTTTTGGTGTTCATCTTTTTTTACTTCTTTCTGTATTCTATCAGAACAGTAGTCTGAACCCACTGGAAATATTTTCACCCATTAGGTTGTCTCTTTTGGTTTGTTTAAGTGACATAGTTTGCTTCCTTTGTAGACAGATGCTTCTTGGTTTAATGCTATCTCATTTGTCTGTTTTTAAGTTCGTTGTTTTTTATTTTCGTGCCATATCTAGAAAATTGTTGCTTACATCAGTGTATTGAGTTGCTTTGTCAGGCATTTTAGTCCAAATTATTAAATGGGAAAAATATTGTTGTTTCAGGGTGGATCAGCCATTGATACAGTGCACTGAGATTAATGTTTTATTTAGTTCTGGAAGTGATCAAATTATTACAGGAGTATAGTACTCATAATTTTAATAATTTCCCCAACTGCTGTAGAACCTGTTAGAAGCACTCAATGCATTATCTAAGTCACAGGACAAATTGGTACTGAAAGTTAAAAGCCTGTCATTTAATTGTAGCTAATCATATTCCTCCTACTAGCAAGTATTTCATGCTGAGTTAAGATGCTTAATTTTACCAAGCCCTTTTGAGTATCTCCCTAGGCAAAGCCTTTGTTTTAATGTTAGGATGCTAGCATTTTTAAGTATCTTTACATTAATCTCTATCTTTGTCATATTTTGATATTAAGAACATAAACTTTTGTCAATAATATCACACTTTTGTGGGTTTTTATTTTTTAGGATATCATTTGTTTTTTCATACATTGTAATCACTTTTTAAAATTACTTTATAAAAATAGAATAACATTCTCAGTTAAATTATCCAAATTGTTTAAAAGTTTCATTGTATTGTTTTAAACTTCAAAGTGCTTTTCTTTCAAATACCAATTATTAGTTTATGGTAAATATACAGATATCATATATGAAAACATTATTTTGAGAAACAACATAACAGACTAAATGGTTCCAGTTATGGGATTCCCTAAAATTACTATTATATTTTATGAATTATTCTTTACTATTAAAAAATATGAAAATGATACAGGATTCTGTGGCCCTATCCCCCATTGCATTTTCTTTTGCTTTTTCTTCAGAATCAAATATTATTAAAGATTTAGTTTATAATCTTCTGTGACTTCAAAGGATATGAACATTGTTTTATGTATTATTACATTATTATTTATGTCTGTTTACTATCATATTTTATCGAATACTTTTTGTGGCTACAAATTATAACTACATATACATACATGTACATATGTATTTACACATAAATATGGAGAGACTCAACTACAGAGCCCCAGTTTTTTAATTCTGAATTTTGCAGCATGTTCTACCATTTGAAATACAACATTTTCAATTCATTCATTGTTTCTGAATTGTTCTATTAAATTCATTAAAAATTACTGAAATAAATATATTGAGGTCATAGATATATTTTCTCAAATACAAATTTTCTATCCTATTTTTAATATACAATTGACTTTGAAGAGACTAATTCAAAACTACTATAATAATAATACTAAGATTTATCTGTTTTACTTAGTAGCACATATACTGATGTACAAAAGCACATGTACTGATGTACTGATGTACTGATGGTACAAAAGCAATATCACTTTAAACTCTTACTGCTGTAGTAGGACTCAAAGCAGTCACATTTAATTGGAGAGATCATTCAATTCTTCCCTCCAGTATACTTATAATAAAAAGAGAGTATCAATTAAAAAGACTCATTATTAATAACAAGGGAATAAAATCATATCAGTTTTCTAGAACTTACCCTCATTTGTACTTCGTAAAAATATTTATGTGAATAAATGGGTAGTATATCTAGAACACTTCTAATCAATATCAAAGTATAGTGATTATCTTGGAAAAAATGTGAGATCAAATTGTAAGATAACATTATTTTTAGGACACATTGCTTTTAGCATGAAAGATAATTGAAAAATTAATACTATTCAGATCAGAGTATTTCATAATATTTTCTCAATAATAAATCAAATGTCCAGGTACTTTAAAGGAAAAAAAAAATGACAAAATTTTTGTGAACTCTAAAATCTGAACTTGATGCAAAATTAAAAATTATAGAAATATTTTTATACACCACAACAAAATTGATAATTGGTATTTGAAAGCTTTTTGTTAAATTAGTGATAATATTAATAAATGCATTTATCCAGCTGTACATAGTAAAAAGCATGTAATTATTTAAAAGTTTTTAATATTTTCCAATTTAATATTATATGTTGTTACTAAATCATGCTAAAATGAGTGATTCATTGAAACTGAAAGATAAGCAAATGAATCTTAATGCGAAATGTTTATTATAATATCACACATTCCATATTGGAATTATAATCTTGGTGTAAAGTCAGAGAGGAACATTCATGACTATCTGAAAAAAAGCATCAAAATATTTCTATTTTTCCAGTTATTTAAGTATAGCAGATAGTCACAATATAGTATTTTAATTAAAACAATATATTTGAAGAAACTAAATGCAATGTTTTATATGAAAATAGACTGTTTTTGTCATCCCGTGGATTGACAAGATAGGGCCTCACACTGAGCTACATTCTCAGCCCTTTCTTTGCTTCTCATTTTGAGACAGTTGCCTGAACTGGACTTGAATTTGGTGTCCTCCTGCTTCAGCCTTCAAAATTGCTGGGATTAGAGGCACACATTATTCAGTTGGTTACCACTGCTTTTTGGCAGATAAGGAATAGAACAAGTTAACTGATCTTTAAAATGTTAAACGTTATTTAGCACTTTAAAAATACAATTTTAAAACATTACATTTGTATGCTCACAAGCACTGAGTGAATTGCATTTTAAAGGGTTCCATAAGTAGTAGTCTAAAGATTTTCTAATTTCAATGTATGTGATATAAACAAAATAATAATTGATTTTGAAATGAGAAGAAATCTAGGTGATCTACTCTAATTGATGCCCTGACATGTAGACTTCTAAGGCATAGGGTGTATGTACAGCTTCTTACTACCAGGCAGCTACACCACTCAGTAAATTTTGTGTTAGTGCAAAGAAGAAAAATAATTAATGGCTTTCATGTCCTGTGAAAATTTGCTTAATATGGGTAACATCACCTGGTCTCATGCTTAGTGTGTGTTTCATGGAGATATTGATGAAATTATCAAAATTGGATTGGATAGAATGAGTAGAAGTAGATGCCACCTGTGATGAGTGGATCAACAATTTGTAGATGCTAAAAGTAAACAACTGAATGACATTTGACTGATATTATTATAATACTCAATTTTAGCTTCAACAATTCATCTTATTCTTATGTTGGTGTAAACTACACTGAAAAAAAAACTTGGCAGTCTTTACTGATGATTTTAAAAGTATCTGATACATGTCACTCATTTGCATCTGAATACTCTTCTTTTTAAAAAATGTAGCATCGGCAAATTAATTCAGTACATTTAATTCAAAATTCTTGGTGTGTAAGATTTTTAATAAACTTCTGATAATGTTACTTTTTTGAATATTTTAAAGAAGGCATTAAGACATCAGAATGGATACATAAAAATATATTCCAAAATAAACAACAGGTGGTGAAAATGAAACCTATATGTGAACAGAAATTCTACTGTTAAAAATACGTGTTAATACTTTATAATGTTCTTATATGTTAAAATATTCAAGATTGTGAATAAGTAGCTCCAGGAAATTTTTTTTTTTAAAAAGAAAATCACAGAGTTGTTGAGTAATTCTAAAACTGGGGCATTTTTTCTTATATTGAATGAACATCTCCTTTCCTGTATGACCCATGCCTGTTGGAACTGGATTTATTTTTAAATCTCACATTCAACATGTTTTCCTTGGATATTTGACTTTAAGGAAATTGGATCAAAATAAAGATGAGTGTTGACTACTGAAAGTCAAATATTAATTAGGTATTTAATTATCATATATTGCAACTTTACAGCTTCTCCTTCTATCATGGCTAAGGACATAGGATAATTTTTTTTGTTTTGCTTTGCCAGCAGTTTTGGTTTGGTTTGGCTTAGCTTAGTTAACTTGATTACACATGGACTTCATGTTTACACTCTTTGCAGGGAACTGGTATATGTAGGTAACATCTTCAATCCTTTTTCATCCCCTTTCCCTTCCATCTGTCCTTCCTTCACCTATCCCTTAATCCCTTTCCTTTTTTATGTTACTTTTGAAAACCTAAAATCTGTGGCATTAAAAGTTTAATAACATGAAAAGGCAAAGTATATAACAGGAACATATTGCAAGGAAATGTTCTGTCAAAGGACTGGGGTCCCAAATACATAACTAATCACAAAACTTGGCGAGAAGATAAGCATAGAATTTGTATAGAAGTGCTCTATATCAGGTATGCAATAGGAGGTAAAGTTGTACAGAAACGTTTATCATTAGTTGACATGAGGAAGCACCAAATACAAATTTGCCAACATGTTTAAAAATCAAATGTTTAAACACATCTGTGGTTGGCAAAGATAGGAGTCTGGCATATTCATACTCTTAATATGATTGTAATTGGTGCAAATTTTGAAATATTAACAGGTATTTGTCAAAAGAGAAGGAAACTATGTCCTAAAACGATTCACAAATAATTATTGCTACAAATTTTATTCATCACAGAACCAGACTAGAAATAACCAACTGACTACTGGTGGATAAATATATGAAGAAATTATGATATATTCCACCACAAATACTACTCCACAGAAGGGAAAAATTACTGATAGAATGTGGATAAAACTAAAAGCTGTAATGCTAGGTGGAATATTGCAAACAATAAGTAGTATAGCATGCACTTTATAACTATGAGAAAATTCAAGTTATTTTTTTGGGACAGACAGTAGGTCAGTACTTGTTTGGGACCAGGAGCAACAACAGTGTATTGTAAATGGACAGGAGGAAACTTCTGGTAGCAGTGTAACTGCTCTGTCCTTGAAGATGGTAAAGGGGTACAGGCCTCTACAGCCCTCCGAGCCCCATTAAATACACAGTTTACAACAAAACTGATATGAAGTTAAAAAAATAGTAATATCACCTCTTCAGAAGTTGTGGACCTGTGACACATGTTATTTTTCTTTTAAGACAAAAGATGTGAATGCATGAGTTTTTTTTTTTTCCCTAAACTAAAACTCAGTAATCAGGTTTAATTGTAGTGTTGTAACTTTATGACAAATAAATGAGTTTTAATTGGTAGCCTGGGCTTATGTCTCTAAAAGATTTGCCATCACTGAAACTTTAATGGCAATTTACAATATTGGAATTCTTCTGGGGTTTTTTTTGTTTTGTTTTTTGTTTTGATAAATTGTGATTTTCAAGAAATTTCCCATTTGATTTCAAGTAGCAAATTCATTTTAACTAAGTTATGATTGTTTCAATATGTGTATGACTTTTTAATATTATTATGTAAAAAAACACCAAAATTTCATAACAAAATAACAAGAGAATAACAATAGATTTTTTATATTATTATTGAATGAATAAAATAATGTTTTCTAGAGAAGTCTATCATATTGTTTTACTATGTAGTAAATGTCACATTTTTATTACAAATATTGGAAATTTGTCTTTTACGTCTTTTCAATCAATCTTGCTGCAAGGTTAGAGATTTTATTGCTATTTCTAAAGAACTTTTTCTTATTTTCAGGTACTTTGTACCTGCTGCTGCATATTGGCCATGAATTTTATTGCTGTAGATTACTTTAAATATTAGTTATTTTCATTTTCTTTTGTTTGCTTACATTTTCCATACATTTATATCCAAATAATTTAATTAATCATTCTGCTTATTTAGTATGTATTTCCCTAAGAACTATATTCTGTGTTTTCATTATCTTTCAGAACAAAATGCTTTCTATTTTTCTATTTTACTTTGATGGTTCTTTTAATCACATGCAGAATTACACAATTTTACATTAAAATATTCTTATATTTTCAATATTTTGGTATTTGATTTTTATTGGTTGGTTTTATTTGTCTTTTTCATTTTGCCCCTGGGTACAATATCCAAGGTATGATCAAAGTATACAGTGAACGTTTAAGTAAGAGCATTAATTACAGTAAAAGTCACATTAGCATTAATCCCTTTCATATACTCTGCCTTGCTTCAAAAACTCTTTTTCATTGTTCTTGGAATTTTCTGCAGAGGCCTTCTTTTGAGGCCTTCTTGAGAAAGTTGACAAAAAATTTGTGAATGCTGCTGCGTGCCATCCAGGGCCAAGATGGACTCCTAAAAACGTCACAGTGGCAGCTTGTCACCTCATGCAGCCTCCAAGTCTAGCGCTGTGTGACTTCTGCATCTCCCTTAAATTCAAAATGGTTGTGACTTTGAGGTGGACACAACAGCACAACCAAAGAGACTAAAAAAGAGAATTCCCAGAAATGTTTCAGAAAAAGGAAAGAATGATGGGTTAAATGTCTTCCAAGTGAGGAAGAGTATTTTAACAGGGAATCATGGCAATGTCTTTCGCTGCTACAATTTTTTAGGAATATTAAGCATTTAGTCATATTTCTTAATTGAATCTTATGTAGTCAATTTTTGTAAATATTTTACATACTTTTGGGAATAATGTATGTTCTGCAATGTACTTCTACCCTTCTCCATGTATCCTTATAGAGTAATAATGTATTTCTATTTGTGCTATCTTACATATTATTACTAACATTTTTTCAGTTTTCATATCACTTACTAAAAAACTACAAATGCATATTATAATCATAGATTTATCCTTTTAAATTCTGTCAAGTTTGATTCAAATATTTTTAAATATAGTCAAATTTGCTTGACATGTTTTTAAATCCATCAAGTCTGATTGAAATGATCCAATCAATAATATCCTAACGTATTTTAGTTTAGTTTCGTTTTCTTCTTTTTTGGTACCAGAAATTGAACTCAGGACCTTTTGCTTGTCAGGCAAGTGCTGTGCTGTTGAGCTAAATCCTCGCCCCTTGTATTTTAGTTTTTATTGCATCAAAATAATGACCTACTAGCATTATTATTGGAGTCATTTTGAATTGCTGTTCCTTTTTATATCATTTGTTTTGAGACAAGATCTCACTATATAGTTCAAGTTGACCTTGAACTCACTAAGTAGTCCAGGTTGGCCTCTTATTCATGGAGAACTTTCTGCCTTAGACTTCTGGAATGACATAGTGAACCAAAACAAATTTACATCTGTCATATATATATGACAGACAGACAGAGAGTTATAGAGAGCTCCCCCCCAATAAAATTAAAACTTTTATTCTAACCAAAAATTAACTACACATTTTGAGAAAACATTTGGTAATGAAAAGACTGCTTCTTAGATTTATCACAAAGTCATGTTGTATGACAGGAAAAATTAGGTAATGCCAATAAAAAGTCAACAGTGTGTCATAAGCTATTATAGTTTCAGAAAATGTGAACAGTAACATAAATCAATTCATGCATTAGAGAGAGATGATCAGATTGGCCTTCAAGTCTACATAAAAATACTCAATTACTGAATCACATCTGTAAGTTTGTTTAAGTTAAAAGTGCTTTTATATTTCACTAAAGCATTAAGAAAATAAAAGGAATATGGCTCCTAGCCCTCTGTTAGAAAACTGCAGAAAATGACCTTCATGGAGCTAAGAGAAAATGAGACAACTACTTTAAATGGAAGGGAAATATTCTGTTTATTATTATAAATTAAGTCTAGAACTGACAGAAAAATCCCTCAAAACAGCACAGGGAGGCTCCCTATAACAGTTGTTAAGGGCAAGTACATGAAATAAGCAGTGTTATTTATTCAAGCATTTTTCAATTCTTATCACGATTATATTCACCACATGAAGAAACTGAAGCAAAAGAATAAAACAGCTTGTTCGCACTGATATTAAAGCAAAACAGCAGGGATTTCAAGTCAGCCTGTGTAGCTACCAAGACAATACACTGAGTTACCTAACTCTACGTATCCAATTCTGATGGATAGAAGGTGGGGCCTGGGAGAGTCTTCCTGCTTGTCTTAGTAGAAGAACATAAATATTTTCTTAAATTGTTGGGTTACTTTCCATATCAGAAACTCAGAATTTAAGTAGTTTGGTTCTGCAATAATTCCTATACCTAAAATTTTACTTACTTGAGGTGTTCTTTTCAGGGTTCAAAAAAAAAAAGAAAAACCACCCAATTTAAGAATTCTAAACAAAACTAATAAAAAACACCACAAGAAAAATATATTGTCATTATTTTCCTTCTTCCAAAAAATTTATTCAATATCTATTCTATGTGATAATCTGGGCTTATTGCAAAGGAGATATAGAGCAAAATTTGTATTTGTATACAGTTTATGTTCTGGAGGGGAATACAGATATAAAATATTAGCACAATAAATAAAACAAATGACATTATAAAAGGTAAGAACCAAAGATAGGAGCTAACAGAACAGTAGAAGCACACTGAGAATACAGGATAGCAATTTGGATTTGCAAAATAAGAAAAATTTAGATCTCATTTTAAAGGCGGTATTTGAACAAGGACTTGACGAACTGGTAAAAAGAGTCAATAGAGATACATGTGCCCAGTATCTTTCAGGCAGTTCAAACAGCAGAAATTTCTACCATGCAAGCACAGCCTGACTGATGCCAGGCTGTGTGGCTGTCAGTAGGGAAACAAGGAGGAATAAACTAAAAGCACGGTGGCTACTCGGGGTCACTGCTCATTGGGCCACCTAGGATCCTGTGAGATGCAAGACCCACAGTATGACTGCTGCAGAGCTGTGAGATGATCTGAGTTATACGTGGATATGATAATTCTGGCTTTTATATTAAAAACTGACTCTGCGGACAAACATGGAAGTAGGGAGTCCATTTAGAAAGCGATTTCAATCTCTACTCACATAGGGTGGAAAACACAGAGGAAATGGACAGATTTCTAGGAACATATGAACTACCAAAGCTCAACCAAGAAGGTACAGCAATATTGAATAACCCAATATCAGCTACTGAAATTGAAAATGTAATTAAAAACTTAACCAACAAAGAAGAGACCAGGTCCTGACGGATTCACAGCTGAATTCTATAAAAAATTTGGCAAAGATTTAATGCTAATATTCCTTAAACTCTTGAATGAAATTGAAAGAGAAGCAGTCCTCCCTAACTCATTCTTGGAGGTAAGTATAACTCTGATACCAAAACCAGAGAAAGACCCAACCAAAAAGGAGAACTATAGACCAATCTCAATAATGAACATTGCTGCAAATATTGTTAATAAAATATTGGCAAATAGAATGCAGCAAATCATTAAGAAGATTATACATCATGACCAAGTGGGATTTATTCCAGGAATGCAGGGATGGTTCAACATATGCAAATCAATAAATGTAATACACCACATCAACAGAGCCAAAAATAAAAACAACATGATCATTTCAATAGATGCAGAAAAAGCTTTTGATAAAGTCCAACACCTTTTCATGATAAAAACCCTACAGAAACTCGGAATAGAAGGTATATACCTCAATCTTATAAAGGCCATCTATGACAAACCAACTGCCAAAATTATACTAAATGGACAAAAACTGAAAGCCTTTGCTCTAAAATCAGGAACAAGACAAGGATGTACACTATCACCACTCCTATTCAATATAGTTGTGGAAATATTAGCCAGAGCAATCATACAAGAGGGAGAAATAAAAGCCATAAAAATAGGAAAAGAAGAAGTTCAATTATTATTTGCAGATGACATGAAGCCCTACATAGAAGACCACAAAAACTCCATTAAAAGACTACTAGAGGTAATAAACAAGTTCAGCAGCCTAGCTAGATACAAAGTTAACACTCAAAAATCAATAGCATTCCTGTACACAACCAAAAACTCACTGAGAGAGAAATTATGGAAATAGAGTCTTTCACAACAGCATCTAAAAAAAAATGAAATACCTAGGAATCAACCTAACCAAGAATGTAAAAGACCTATATGATGAAAATTATATTAATCTGAAAAAGGAGACTGGAGAGGATATTAGAAAATGGAAGGATATTCCTTGCTCTTGGTTAGGAAGAACCAACATTGTGAAAATGGGCATATTCCCATTTATACAGATTTAATGCAATCCCAATCAAAATACCATCAACATACATTACAGATCTAGAGAAAACATTTCTAAAATTCATTTGGAAACAGAAGAAATCTAGAATAGCTAAGGTGATTCTGGGCAACAAAGGGAAGACAGGAGGCATCTCAATTCCTGATTTGAAACTATACCACAAAGCCACAGTCATAAAATCAGCATGGCACTGGCAAGGAAATAGACCTGAGGATCAATGGAACAGATTAGAAGATGCACATACTACTACAAAGACACTCAGCCACCTGATATTTGACAAAGGAGCTACACATGTTCACTGGAAAAAAGATAGCCTCTTTAATAAATGGTGTTGGAAAATTTGTCTTTTCACATGCTGAAGACTGAAAATAACCCATGCCTATCACCATACACTAAACTAAAATCAAAATGGATCAATGATCTAAATATTAAAACAAAAGCACTAAATTTACTGGAGGTCAAAGTAGGTAAAAATCTTGGAGACATAGGGGTAGGCAGAGAATTCATGCAAAAAATGCAAACTGCATGGAAAATACTATAAAGAATCAACAACTGGGATCTCATATTACTAAAAAGTTTTTGTACTTCAAAAGAAATCAACAACAAAGTGAAAAGAAAACCCACAGAATGGGAAAGAATTTTAGCCAGCAACCCCTCAGACAAAGGACTTAAATCCAGAACATATAAAGAACTGAAAAACATGAAGCCCCCCAATTTCAAAGAGCCTCTCCAAAAATGGGCATCTGAGATGAACACACAGTTCTCAGATGAAGATATACAAATGGCAAATAAATACATGAAGAAATATTTGCCATCAATGGTCATTCAAGAAATGCAAATTAAAACAGCATTGAGATTTCATGTCACCCTGGAAAGAATGGATGCCATCAAGAAAACAACTGATAACAAATGTTGACAAGGCTGTGGGGGAAAAAGGAACACTGCTCCACTGCTGGTGGGAGTGTAGACTGGTGCAACCACTGTGAAATCAGTATGGCGATTCCTCAAAAAACTAGGATGGGAAGTTCCATTCAATCCAGCTATTCCCTTTCTGGGTATTTTCCCAGAAAAATTGAAAAGGTCATGTCACAGTGATATATGTGCACACATGTTCATAGCAGCACAATTTGTGACAGCTAAATCTTGGAAACAACCAAAATGCCCATCAACCAGAGTGGATGAAAAAAATGTGATATTTTTATACAATGGAATACTATTACTCAGCTATAAAAAAAGGATGATATTGAGGCCTTTATTGGTAAATGGAGGCAACTTGAGAATATCCTCATTAGTGAAATAAACAAAAAGACTCACGTTATTAAATATCACATTGTCTTTCTAGTGTAAAAATAATAAGAACAGACAGAACAATGGTATCCAAAAAGTATAATAGATATAAAAGTATAATAGATATAATAGATATTGTGAAAGTGAAAGGGAAGGAAAGTGCTCTAAAGGATATAACTGTATGTATAGTGTGTAAATAGATGGCCATATTAATGAGTTTTGTTATATCATTGAACAGAAGAGTTTGTACTGTTAATGTTTGTCTAGCCACTTTTTATGCTTTGACTTTGTAACTTTAACAACTATTGTTAACAATATGTAATATATCAACTAGAGGTTTTCTGATGTTAATTTTTTTTGAACTCTGTATTCTACTTTTCTTCTTTTTTCTATTTTGTCTTTTTGAAATTTTCTTTTGTTTCTCTCTTAAAATAGAATAATAAAATAATAAAAAATAAGTTAAAGAGAGGAAAAGAAAGTGCTCTAAAGGATATAACTTCATGTATTTTTAAGTGTGTAAGATTCATAACTCTATTAGTAAATTGTTGGATAGGTGAACAGAACTGTTTGCAGTCTCACTGTTTACATGTCCACTTTGTATGCTTTACTTATATAACTTGAACAACTACTTCTAAAAGGAAAATATGTAATTATCAACTAGTGATTTCTTACTGTTTTTTTGACATTATGTATTATTTCTACCCTCTTTCTGTTTTTTTTTTCTTTAAATAAAAAATTTAAAAATAGTGATTTCAGTGTAGCACAGGAGGGATGATTTTGATTTGGGCAGGAAAGTAGATTATCATTACCAGCATTGTTCAGCCACTATTTTTTATAAGTTAAAACACACTAAATCTATCATGCTCATAGATGTTCAAAGTGTTTAATTAACATATAACAGTTTTACTTATGAATGAGTACAGTGTGATCTTTTCATATATATAAATTATATAATTTTATGTATATTTAAAAACATAATAACTAGCATTTCCATTCCTTTAAACATTAACGTTTATGTTGTGTTGAGGATATTTCAATATTTCATTTCTAAGTATCTGTAACGGATAGTAGCTTTAAACTCTACTCATGTTACTGTACTGTGCAGCAGTGGAAGTCGTAGCTCCTCTCTGGGTATATTTTGATGCCCTTTATCCAACAACCCGCAGCTCCTCTCAGCAGCCGCTTTTCAGCCTGGAGAGGTCACTAGTCTGCTCTCTACTAGGGTGAAGGTTTCCACATATGAGAACATGTCTTTCTGCACCTGCTTTTATTCACTTAACCTAATGTCCTCCAGCTGCACCTCTATGCCACCAATGACAGGACTTGATTATACTATGGGTGGGTACTCCCACTTGGTACCTATGCCATGTTAAGTGGTCTGTTTACACTGATGGACAATTTGGATGATTTATCTCTCAGTTGCTTTTCCAATGATTCAAGAGGCTGCTTTCTTTCCAAACAAAATGTCATTGATACAAATGTCATTAATTTTTTCCCCAGAGGAACATTTCTCACTTTCGATTTTAAATTATTTATAGATGTTTATTCTATCATATTTCCTGAGATTTCATGTCATTTTATGTTCTAATTATTTTTTACTTACTATGTTCATAATAATAAAACTATTGACTTTAGTCAAAATTTCTTGTGGAACAAGACACAATGTGATTGCCTGTGTCATTTTAATAGTATTACTGATGTATATTAATACATGGGTTAATACCATCAACATAAGAGTAGGCTAAATATTGTGTCTATCACAGAACTTCACTATCAAAGCTAAACATAAAGCATATTTCAATAGTAGCGCAACTTTGCCACAAGTGGCTTATTAATGGAATTAAAATGGAAAGAAAAACCCTTGTTATATATATACATCATATATATATATGGTAAATGTATGCATTTTGGTTATGAATTTTTATCTGGAAGTAATTTTATTAAATATTTATTAAATATATTGTATCTAAGAAAACCATTTTTTACTTTTAATAATATTAATAAATATTGATAGAAACTAGTATAAGTGTAAATATTTCAAGGGTTTAAAACTTTTTAACAAGTCCAAGACAAGTGGTAAAATTTGTGTGATTATAAAAAATGGTACTTTGACCTTTCAATAGTTGAGTCTCTATTTTTATAGGCTGAATATTCTATTGATATTTTTTATCACCATTATGTCAAACAACATACAGTGGGTAACTGTGGGATCAAAGAAGGCGGTGACGCTTCACTTCAATGGCAATTTTGGCAATAAATTGATGTTTACTGATTTTAGGTAATTACTCGGTGTCTATGGATAGTTTCTGTAAAATTAAGATAATATGCATATAACATCCTGCTAAGTTTTTAATGAATTTCTCATGTTATTCAGCTTTGCTTAGTTCGTCTTAGAATCTTTTTATTTTCCAATTTTCGAGTCCATCTGCTTTTAGTTCTCTGGTCTTCATTAGCTCCTTTTGCTTACAATAATGTCTCAGATTATCCTAAATGACCTATCCAATTTCAGAAGTGTTGGTCAGATATTTTATAAATGTCTTTCAATTGAAATTTGTCTGATATTTTCTTATAATTGTGCTGTGATTTGGAGTTTTTAGGAAAAAGAACTCACAGGTACAGTACAATTCTCTTTGTATTCTATCATATATACACACTGTCAAATAACCCCTCACTGATGATGTTGACCTTGATTGTCTTAATGAAGTAATGTTTGTTAGGTTTCTCTCATGCAACCTTACTCTTTTCTCCTCCAGAGTTTACTCTTTTAAAAAACATCACTGTGGACAGCCCATACTTAGAGGATGGAATATTATGCCCCTCTTTCTTGAATATATGATATCTATAAATATATATTTTAATTTCATTTGCATAGAAAATGTACCTATTTTGCTTCTTTGATGCATGTACTCAGTAATTAATTTACATCATCATAGACTCCCACTGCTGAGGTTTTTCATTAAATAAGACTGAGTTCTTATGGAACTTAGATTGCAAAAATATTTCACTTGGCGTATAAATTCTGAACTTGATTGTTTAGAGTAATGTATATATTGATGCCACAAGGAAACATACATTAAAATCTCTGAATTCTTTGGTAAGTGAGTCATTTGTCCTTAGAATCATGAGTTCTGCTAAATTTCCAATTTAGAATTTTATTTATTTACCTCAATTTTTTAACTTTTTATGCAAAAACATTTTTTTGTTTATTGCTACTTGTTCATCTGCATTATTTCTCGACATATTGGTGAGAATACATAGATAAATGAGTGAAAGCATATTTTAAAATCACCTTTTAGTATAAATTCTGAGTACTTAAGTCCTGATGGATTTTATTGCTGCTTCTCAGGAAACTCCTATGCCACTTTGGAAAATTTCAATTTGATGCTGGCCACTTTTATTCCTTTAATTTTCTAATAGTAATTATGAGCTTTAAGTTTTATCTCTCTGATCCCCTGCAGCAGCTGTTTCATGACTGACCTTCTTTGACTTCTCTATGCTTATGAGACCTTTGAAGTCTTTTTCCTTCTAACTCTTCTTGAATATCATTGAACTTGCGTGTTAAAAGTGAATTGCTTATTATGATAGTCACCTTGATTTCTCCTTTGAACTTTCAAAGCTCTATGTTTCCAATCTTTTGACTAGTGTCATTTTAAATGATTATTTACCCCAATTTTCACTTACCTAACATACAGCCCATTAAATGATGATAATTTGCTTGGTATAAAGCTAATATTTTTTTCTATTACACTATTGTCTTCACCAAGATTACAAGTAAATATTGGTATAGGAAATTTATTATTCTAACAATCTACAAAAATAGTGTAGTATATAATATTATGTATATCTAAAAGAAAGAAAATATATTAATTAAAATACACATTTTACATGCATTGTGTTATTTATATGTGTGTAATAGGAGCTATTCATATGCATGTTTAAAATACATAAATAATATTTTAATATATTGCACATTGAGAAGCATTTTTCCATTTTGCTTCTCAAATTTTCATCACCAAAAGATAAAATGTATGATTAGTGCCAAATTTTTTTCTTCTTTGGACAATAGTCAAGGATATTTTTAAATGAATTTTAGTTTTCCAATATATGGATAGTTTAGAAAAGTAAGTAAAATTAGCAGATCCATATAATTGCACATGCTTTTCATAGGAAATATTGAATAGTACAAAAGCCAGTTTGCTTAAAATTTTGTTTTGTCAAAACTGAAAATTAGATCTAACTTTGTATTTAATTGTATTATATTGTGCCTATCCCAAATACATTTTAATAAGTTTTTCCTGTCATTCCATTATTTCTATTCAATCAAATAAAGCATAATGGACTTTTTAAAATCATCATCTTTCTTTTAAATATGATTTTTAAAATCCCCTAAAAACTTGTGAAATATTTCATTTTATTCAAGTAGTTTTTAAATTATAATAATGAGCTTTGGACATTTTAATGATACAGAAACTTCAAACACTTCCTTTCAGCCAACACATGTAATTTTATTTTTGCTTATCCATAATGTTTAACGGAAGAGAGCTGCTCTCTTTGTTTCCAATATGCCTAAGAGCTTAATGCTAATGATCACTTAATGGCCAAAAAATGCTGAGGATAGCATAAAACAGCAGCTGTGTGATAGAGTCACTTTATCTCCAAAGTGTACAAACATTAAAGCATAAAATACGTATTTATATTTATTGAAAGACTCTTTGTAACTGAAAAAATTGCTTTACATTTTCCCAAAAGCATCACTGACATAATTTACAATGTTATACTTATTATATTATTGTATAAAAACTTGTTTAGGTCTGGGGATTTAGCTCAGTGCCATACGCGCCTGCTTTAGAAGCACGTGGTCAATGAGTTCGATTCCCAGTACCGAGAAGAAAAAAAAAAAAAAAAAAAGAAAAGAAAGAAAAAGTAAAAGCTTGTTCATAATTTTATTATTTCATCACTAAAAACCTACTACATGTAAGTACGACTGCCCACAATTTTGTAAAACACAAAAATGTATAAGAAAAAAAGAAGAAAACCTGATACGTATTTTACCATAGTCTAAGTATATGACTTAATTCATATAAGTCAAAATAGCAAGACTAGAAACATGAGTTATTGCACCAGAATAAGGCAAGTTAACTAAAGGAATGAGATTACCACTGGAAATCTGAGTCATAGGTTCTCATAACAAAAAGAAACATAGTGATATTAGTAAGTTATTTTTATTACTATTATTTATGAATGCCTATATGTCAGTTATCTGAACTGTCTCTGATATATTTACTCATTATTCACAATATATTAGATTGAGAGTAGCTATTTCAGTGTTATAGGTAAAATACTTGGGATGAAATTAGTTAAATTACTATGCAATAAATTTCTAGTTGAAATTAAAACTTAGATTTTTCTCAATATGAACCATGGGACATAAAATTTTTTTACTATTCTTCAGAAGGAAATAATTTCTAAAACGTTAGAATATTTATTTTGGTGACAACTAAATGTTTAGCAGTAATCTAAATGCTTAAAAGAACATATTTCAGGTGTCTAAATTATGAAGAATTTAAAATGTTTTAAAAATAAGGTTTATTTTTATAGAAATGTTTGCAGGATAAAGTAAGTTTCTGATAGTATTTTTAGGCACTTTGTTTTGGCATCTTGAGAGTAGACACTCTAACAACTGAAAGATTATTTTTAATAGGCAAGGAATTTTCTCAAAGTTTGTATTAAGAGCCTTTAATTAATGAAGACAATAGGAATTTACATTTAAAGAAAAGTTCTATTTTTCTGCTATCAAGGCAGAAATAAAAACAGTGCAAAAGATCTCAGTGGTAAAATGATAATTCAGTATTTATTGAGCTCCATGAAATGAATTCTTAACAAGTTAAACTTCATAATGAGAAATGCAACTTTGAATAAATCACTTGCTTGATAGCAGTTACTGTTTTATTTTGCCAGAGTCATTTTCTTTTTTATTTCTTTCTTTTATCTTTATCATTTTTCTGTGGACCCTGAAATGTAACCTGACAGAAATTAAAGTCCTCTGAAGAGTAATAACTTTGTTTAGAGTAAAATTTTTATAAATTTATTCTATTTTATTATTAAATCCATTCTATTTTAGTGAAGTTATAGACTTTGTACTGATCAAATATATACATGTGAAAATGTATAACCATGCATATTAAATAAAATAGGCATCGGGCTTCAGGAATCCAGGATCTCAGCCCGAAATTGTTACTTTCTGACTGATTTTTGTCAAGACATCTAATCTCTCAGTATTTATTCTTCTTATGTATTAAATTACCTGGTTTTCTTAACATGTTCAAATTTGGACATTATATGATTGAGATGATGTAAGCCTTTTAAAAGAAGTATCCTCTGAATATTTTATTCATAGTTTTATATATTTTACATTCTGTGAGATATATTTACTTATCAACATTACATTTTTAATTATAAACTAGACTCCTAATTATAAAATTTGTATTTTATCTCTCCTGAAACCTCGGTGACATCAGCTTTAGTATTTTAGAATGTAAAATATTGGATAAACAGGAAGGAATACATATGATCTATAATTGAAATTGATTAAACAGAAAAAGCAACACAACAATTTGCTAAGGCAAACCTTCTCAGAACAAGTTCATTTCTAAAGGTAATTTGTTATTCTAGTTTTCTAAGTATCTGGCTTCATGAAGATGACAGGATCCAATGAGCTTCCCCAGTCAGAAAACAAACTTTATCTTCAGGAAGAAAGAAACTTTCTATTCATAAGGAGGGAAGTGTAAATCAACCCCACTCAACTAATCACCAGCTCTATAGCAGTAACACCTCCTTCTCTTCCTGTAACACATACAGAGACTTGGAGACAGTACTGCCACTCTCACAAGCATTCCCATGGTCAGGAACATCCTTATGTCAGCAGTTTTGTGTTTAGTAACATGTATTTTTTGTTGTTGTTGTTGTTGTTGTTAATTAGGTTGGTGACCTCACCACAAGTGGAATCTTCAAAGAGTGGCTGTGAAGGATAATTCTGGGTGAGGAAAAAATTGAAATGTTTTCAATGTGCAAAAAAACAAACAAAAGCAAAAACAAAAATACTCAAAAAAAAACCCCAAAAAACAACAAAAAAAAGCCCAAAACTTGATTTCAACCTCAGCAATTCTCCGTGCTCTACTCTACTGCATACACATGTTCTGTTCAGACCCAAGTGTCCTCTGACACAAAGCACTGAATTTGACTGTGCTCTTTTCAGCCTGACAAACAGCAATTTGGTGCAGTTGGAACTTCTTATTAAACTGTGGAGTTTAGTGAGTTCAGGGCTAATAGAATTCCCTTACATGATTGGCTGGGATATTTGTGTTAGCTTAATTGTACATTTGCCCTTTGACTAAAATTAGGGATTAAATCCCTTCCCCAGGAACTGCATCTTAAGTTAGTAAGAAGTTAGACTGCACATTCTAATTATATCTTTTCTATTTCATACTGCCATGGGGTTTTTCACCTTGACAACACACAGTTTTATTGTGTTCCTTTTTAGAAAAGATTTTTGCTTCATGCTTTATGTAAAGCTCTTTCCATTTTATATTCATAGTGGCTCAGAAGCTGTGATCGTACCTTGTGCACGGGGGCTGGTTACACAATTGAGTTGTGGGTATTCTACAGAGCACCTTTCACTTTGTCTCTTTTCATTACATCAAATTTTATGCCACATGGCTTTGTTAGGACAAAGACAATTTACCGAGGCTCTCGCTGCTTGTCAGGTGGACCACCAGTAACGTCACTCAACCTTTGATCCAGTTCTGCATACTATTTCAGAATTCTCAGCATCACCTGCACATATCCTCAAGTATAAAATTGATTTTTCCCAAATGTCATTTTTGAATATAAATATCTGCAGCCAACAAGTCTAAAAATAGATTATTCAAAAAAGCATATGAATAACAGCTAAAAAAAGGTACCAAAATAAAAATAGCCATAGTACTCAAAGCCACATGCTATAATAATTTTTTTCTTAGTGAGAAACTGAGAACTGATTGTTGAATGTTATTTATGGGAACACTGATCATTTCATTTTACCCGCTGAGTATTTTTGTTGTTGTTATTGTAGTTCTTTAGGTTCCTTACCACACTCTTTCCAGAAGAAAAAGGACAGGCATATTCTGCACTGGGTTATGATCAGTGAATTTCCCAGCTTCTCCAGTGCTCCCACAGATACGTGCTTGTACTTCAGGACTGTGTTATCAGACACCTATACACACAACTTTAACAAGATGACATTGTTTTCAAGTTAGCCAGTGGTTCCTTGGAGCTGATCAAGGAGAAACAATTAATTAATTCTTTTTAAAGAAAGTATTTCTTTAATTTCCCGTCTATAGAATGAAGTGATAAGAATACTAGAATTTAGATTCTTTTGGGAGCAAGTATTCTGCAGACTTACTGTGATTTCTTTCTCAGGGTGGGAATATATCACTAAGCTTTACTTTTCTCTGAAAAGACCAGTGGCCAATGAGAAGGAAATGAGGATGTCTACAGTTTCTGCATCTTTATTAATTGAATGAATACTATTTTTAAAATGTCAAATTAGCCATTTTCCTAAACCTGTGTTTTATATATACATCCCATTTATTTTTCTTAGCCTTTATATGGCAATTTGTCTCTGCAAAGAAGTTGTGTGAGATGCATTCAGTTTGCTAAACACCCAAGTGCATTCTCTCTTTCAGGGATTATCTAATTATCCAGAGTATGGAATCACTTATGTTTTTTACTGTAGCAATTTATAAAGAAAGCTTTATTGCTTTTAGTTTTTGATTTTTGTTTTTTCTTTGGGACTGGAATTGAACTCATGATCCTGTGCTTGCCCGGCAAGTGCTGCACTGCTGAGCTACACCCTCAACCATCTCTTTGAGATTTAAAGACTTAGTTTTTGATTGATATTCCAGATCCTAAAACAGGATGCCTTTTATATCTTTCAAGTATAATTATTATTTAGGTAAATGAATAGCAAAATTAAATGATTTTCTAAACTCTCAGGATTCTTCAGTTCATACCAATGGAAGTCAAAATTGTATTTCTTTAAATTCTTACTTGTGATTTTAATACGAGCCTACCTTTCAATCCTCTCACAAGTTCTTGTATATCAAGTGCATTTATATTACACAGATATTATATTGCTGAAGCCTGAAAAATCTCTACTTGTTAAAATATTCATTTTAAAATCACCTAGAATTGTAATATTCTGATACAATTTTGTATGATCCCACAAAATCTATTAAGAAAAAAAAACACCTTAGAAGATTGATCTTGTCTCAAAGAATAAAAGAGTATTCAATATGTAAGATACCATCAAGAATACAACCCAGTTTCTTTGCCATTAATATATCCCATTTTCAATTAATTCAAAATTTCATTCTAACTTTCATGGACAGTTATAAATAATGCAACTATGATTACCAAGCCTTGATTTTACTTCAAATGTACTTATAATTATTAAAATATCATTTATATACAATGTTATAATAAAAACATCAAGCCCTCCAATGAGGTGAATTAGCACTGATCATTCAAGCAATCCTATTTTCCTTCCTAGAAGTAATTTCATATAACACTTCGTTTATACCTGCTCAAACTTAGATGGCTAATTTACTTCTACTACACATGTCACACACTTTTTGTGGGTCTGTTCTCAATAAAAGAGATTTTTTAACTACATGAATTATACTGCATGTGTGTCAGTCACCTTTGCATTGCTGGAGAGGAGAGATACAGTTTGACTTAAGGTTTCAGAGGGCTCAGTCTATGGTGAGCTGGCACCAAGGTAGAAACACCATGGCAGGAGGATATGGTGGAGGGAAGCTACTCAACTCATGACATTCTGGAAGGAACCCAAGAGGATAGTGCTGGAGACTAAATATAACTCACAGGTCATGCTTTTATGATCCACCAGACACAGCAAGAAATATATTTTATTTATCTAATAGACTTTGCTTGAGTCTATCAAGGTGACAATCAAGATTAACTGTCACAGTACATAATTCTCTATGAATCATATGTGTTATAATGTAATCTAGAGGGCTTCTAATATCATGTATAAATAATTACTATTTGTTTTTACATATATTTTGTGGTGCACATGTATTTTTTCTTTACTGTCTTTCTTTTGATGATACTTAGTTTGCCTTCAAGATTTTACAGTAGAATACCCCTTTTTCATCTTAAATTTATAGATTATTAACCTTTAATTTTGTCTAGTTCCTTAGAAATCTAATCTTTCTCTCATTAATTACCTGGAATTTATTTTTCTAAGTGATGTGAGGAATGTTTCTAATATGTTTTAAATATATATTTCATGTTTTCACATCATTTACTGCCTATTTTTAGTTACATTTTAAAACTTTTCTTCCATCATATATATTTTTTCAATATATATTTTAATGTACACTTTTGTTTCTAGTCTTCCTGGAAATCAGCAATTTTCTAATAAAAATCTTTCTTTAATAGAACCATCATTAGCTGTTGTTTTAACCTCTTTTTCTCATTGTCATGTGAAGAATGCACTTTCTCAGAATTCAGGTCTTAAATTTACCTGTTCCTGGTTCTGTCCAAACGTCACCTGCCCCCATTGTCTGGATAAGGGCAGGACAATTTCACGTTCAGTGGTTTTCTTCAGGGTTTGTCTATTTTCCCTTTGATTCTTCTCCAGCATCTCCTCTCCTTGGATGTCATTGCTGCCTTTCAGCTACCTAAACATGATAGCAACTCTCAGAGACCTGTCTGATGTGTAGAGGTCATTTGATAATGCATCCCTGGATTAAATGTTGTTTTTTCTCAATCTATGTTTAAGATATTTTAAAAGCATGAGTGTTACACACCATACTGATGGTGTAGACCTGCACAGATGGCAAAGACAGCTAAATAGCAGATGGAGATGATAACAAGGAGAAGGAAAACTTCTTGGTCTGGCAGTGTATGTATTAACCACTATAAAATTAAAATCAGCTCAGAGATGGAACACAGAATTTAAATGTCTGTCATTTGAGAGACACATAAAATAAATTTTTAAAAGAGAAATGTATATGTAAAATCTATAGAATTAATATCCCTTGAAAATACTTGTTAATTTCTAGGCCTGGTGGCTTTGCCTATAAACTTTATATTTTCTAAGATTTAAGGGCTAAGATAACAAAGAATATAGATTTTAGAAAACAAGTTGGCTAAATGAGCAATTATAGTGAAAACTGTTTCAAAAGTTTTACAGTGAAAATATTTGAGAGCTCTTATCTTTGGGGACCTTTATAAACATTCTATTAAACATTTAAAAATTAATTTTAAGAAATGTGCATCCTATACTATTGCTGTAATACTGTATAGCTATTTTTGTTTTACTTTTTCATTTGAATATATAAAAAATTCTGTGATAATTTTCAGTATAATTGCAATTTAAAAGAAGTAGTTTTAATTTGAAATCTTCTTTTATATGTTTCTTTAAAATAGAAAGAAAGAAAGAAAGAAAGAAAGAAAGAAAGAAAGAAAGAAAGAAAAGAAAAGAAAGAAAGAAAGAAAGAAAGAAAGAAAGAAAGAAAAAGAAAAGTAAGCCCTAGAAGAAATGGTAAAGACAAACAAATGTCTTTTTTTACAATCTGATTTTCTCTAATCAAGGACATTATTACTTATACTTTCAACTGTGGGGTTTTTGGTGTGCATGCATGTGTGTCTATAGTTTCATTATCAATTAGTATTTTTATATTAAAATTAATTTCTTTCTCTATTTTAATGATATTGCAATAAGCATTGTTTACATACTATCTCTCTTTTCTGAGACACCTATCTTTTTTTTTTCATTTTTTTATTTAAAGTGAAAAAAAACAGGAAAAAGGTAAACTATTACAGAATTTCAAGAAAAGAAGATAAACAGTAAGAAATCACTAGTTGATAAATTACATATTGTTCTTTTAGAAATAGTTTTTCAGGTTACAAAATTAAAGCACACAAAGTGGACACTCAAGCAGTGAGAGTGCAAACAGATCTGTTCAACAATCCAACAAGAACCTAGAAATATGGTCATCAATCCCACACACCTAAACATACATGCAGCTATATCTTTTATAGCACTTCCTATTTCCTCTTATTTTTACAATAGCAATTACACATTTTTAAAATTTTATTTAAAAAGAAGAAAAAAAGAAAAAAACAAAACAAAAAGGGTAGCAATAATACAGAATTCTAAAAGAAAGAAAGAAAAAGGAGAATGAGAAAAAGCCCCACTAAGAAATCAGTAATTTGTAAATTATGTATTGTCATCTTGGATGTAGTTGTTCAAGTTACAAAGTCAAAGGGTACACAGTAAATATTCAAACAGTCAGACTACAAACACTTTTGCTCAAAGATCCAACAAAGATTCAGCAATATGGTCATCTATTTTACACACTCAAACTTACATCCCTTAGAGCACTTTCTTTTACTCTCTTTTTTACAATAGCAATTACACATTTTGGTTTTATTACACTTGTAGTTCTTATTTACTTTTTAAACTAGAGACACAATATGATATTTATAAATATAATTCTTTTTTCTTTCACTAATGAGGATAGTCTCAAGTTGTCTCCATTTGCCTATGAAGGCCTCAAGATCATCCTTTTTTATAGCTGAGTAATATTCCATTGTATAAAAATGCCACATATTTTTCATCCACTCTGCAGTTGATGGGCACGTTGGTTGTTTCCAGGATTTAGCTATCACAATTGTCCAGCTATGAACATGGCTACACATATATCACTGTGATATGAACTTTTCAGTTCTTTGGAGAAAATACCAGGAGGGGGATAGCTGGATTGAATGGTGCTTCTAATCCTACTCTTCTGAGAATTCTCCATATGGATTTCCATAACAGTTACGCCAGTCTACATTCTCACCAACAGTGGAGCAATGTTCCTTTTTCCCGCAGCCTCGCCAAGATTTGTTATGAGCTGATTTCTTGATGGCAGCTATTCTTTCCGGAGTAAGGTAGAATCTCAATGCTGTTTTAATTTACATTTCTCGAATGACTGGTGATGGTGAACATTTTTTCATGTATTTATTTGCCATTTGTACATTTTTCTCTGAGAATTGTGTGTTCATCTCAGATGCCCGTTTTGGGAGAGGGTCTTTGAATTTGGGCGGATTGATGTTTTTCAATTCTTTATATATTTTGGACACAAGTCCTTTGTCTGAGGGGTTGCTGGTTAAAATTATTTCCCACACTGTTGGTTTTCTTTTCACTCTGTTGGTGATTTCCTTTGAAGTGCAGAAACTTTTCAATAATGTGAGATCCCATTTGTTGATTCTTTGAAGTGTTTCCCGTGCAGTTTGCATTTGGTTCATGAATTCTCTGCCTACCCCTATGTCTCCAAGACTTCTACCTACCTTGTCTTCCAGTAGATTCAGTGTTTCTCTTTTAATATTGAGGTCTTTGATCCATTTAGACTTTAGTTTTGTGCATGGTGATAGGCATGGATCTAGTTTCAGTCTTCGGCATGTAGAGAGCCAATTTTTCCAACACCATTTATTAAAGAGACTATCCTTCTTCCAGTGGACATATTTAGCCCCTTGGTCAAATATCAGGTGGCTGAGTGTCTTTGTAGTTGTGCTTGCATCTTCTAATCTGTTCCTTATCCTCAGGTCTATTTATTTGCCAGTACCAAGCTGATTTTATCACTACGGCTTTATAGTACTGTTTCAAGTCAGGAATTGAGATGCCTCCTGCCTTGCCTTTGTTGCCTAGAATTGCCTTTGCTATTCTAGGTTTCTTCTGTTTCCAAATGAATTTTAGGAGTGTTTTCTCTTGATCTGTGAGGTATGTCAATGGTGTTTTGATTGGGATTGCATTAAATTTGTTTAACAGTTTTGGGAGTATAGCCATTTTCACAATGTTGGTTCTTCCTAACCAAGGGCAAGGAATGTCCTTCCATTTTCTAATATCCTCTTCAATCTCCTTTTTTAGCATAGTATAATTTTCAGCATATAGGTCTTTTACATTTTTAGTTAGGTTGATTCCTAAGTATTTCATTTTTTTACATGTTATTGTAAAGGGTGATATTTCCATAATTTCTCTCTCAGTGAGTTTTTTGTTTGTGTACAGGAATGCTGTTGATTTTTGAGCATTGACTTTGTATCCAGCTACACTACTGAACTTGTTTATTACCTCTAGCAGTCTTTTAATGGAGTTTTTTGTGTCTTCTATATAGAGTATCATGTCATCTGCAAATAGTGATAATTTAACTTCTTCCTTTACTATCTTTATTCCTTTTATTTCTCTCTCTTGTCTGATTGCCCTGGCTAGTGTTTCCAGAACTATGTTGAAAAGGAATGGTGAGAGTGGGCATCCTTGTCTTGTTTCAGATTTTAAAGTGAAAGCTTTCAGTTTTTGTCCATTTAGTATAATGCTGGCTGTTGGTTTGTCATAGATGGCCTTTATAAGGTTGAGGTAGATGCCTTTTATTCCATGTTTATGAAGGGTTTTTATCATGAACATGTGTTGGACTTTGTCGAAAACTTTTTCTGCATCTACTGAGATGACCATGTGGTTTTTGTTTTTGTCTCTGTTGATGTGGTGTATTACATTTATTGATTTGCATTATGTTAAACCATCCCTGCATTCCTGGAATGAACCCCACTTCGTCATAATGTATAATCTTCTTGATGATTTGCTGCATTGTATTTGTCAGTATTTTGTTGAGAATCATTGCATCAATGTTCATTAGTGAGATTGGCCTATAGTTCTCTTTTTTGGTTGCATCTTTCTCTGGTTTTGTTATCAGAGTAATACTTGCCTCCAGAAATGGTTTAGGGAGGATTGCTTTTTTCTCAATTTTTTTGAAGAGTTAAGGAGTACTGCCATCAAATCTTCTCTAAATTTCTTGTAGAATTCAGCTGTGAATCCATCAGGACCTGGACTTTGCTTTGTTGGTAAGTTTTAAATTACATTTTCAATTTCAATAGTTGATATTGGGTTGTTCAAAATTGCTATAGCTTCTTGGTTAAGCTTTGGTAGTTCATATGTTTCTAGAAATCTGTCCATTTCCTCTGTGTTTTCCACTCTATGTGAGTAGAGATTTTCAAAGTAGGTATTCATGATCTTTTAAATTTCCATGGGATCTGTAGTAATTTCTCCTTTTTCAGTTCTTATTGAATGAATTTGGGTTTTTTTCTTTCTTTCTCTTCAAAAGGTTAGCTAGGGGTTTGTCAATTTTGTTGATTTTCTCAAAAAACCAGCTTTTTGATTCATTAATTCTTTGTATTGTTTTTTTAGTTTCAATTGCATTGATTTCTGCTCTAATATTTACAATTTCCTCTCTTCTATGAGCTTTGGGTTTAGCTTGCTCTTCTTTTTCTAGAAGCTTGAGATGGAGCATTAGGTTGTTTATTTGTGCTCATTCTGTTTTCTTGATATGACAGTTTATTGCTATATATTTCCCTCTTAAGACTGCTTTCATT
>PVLA01008594.1:0-86420 GCA_004027455.1 Hydrochoerus hydrochaeris | reverse complement strand
AAAAAAAAAAAAAAAAAAAAAAAAAAAAAAAAAAAAAAAAAAAAAAAAAAAAAAAAAAAAAAAAAAAAAAAAAAAAAAAAAAAAAAAAAAAAAAAAAAAAAAAAAAAAAAAAAAAAAAAAAAAAAAAAAAAAAAAAAAAAAAAAAAAAAAAAAAAAAAAAAAAAAAAAAAAAAAAACAACCAACCAAACAAACAAAAACACAAACACTCATACAATGAAAGTTTACTGGGATGAACTTTCGGAGCACATTCCATATGTATTGTGTGTGTGTGTGTGTGTGTGTGTTTCCCTCCTCATTACCCATATTCCTAGCTAACACCAAGCTATCCTTTCTAATATCAGTGCTAAAACTTTCTATAATAACCTAAAATTCATAAAAAATAGTAGCAAGGGGAAAAATACATCTTGAATAGATAGATAACATTAGAAATAGAGACACTCAGAAACACAACTGGTTAAAGGTTTTTGCTAGTGTCTTTGGAAGAAAGAAATTGAAAAATATATTTGTTTGAGACTAACCATTCTTAACTTTTTGTAACCTCAATAATTTCCAGAAATTTAAGCATTTAGAGTATTTTAACTTAATTATAGTAGATCTGGACCAGAAAACAGATTTTATTACACTAGTTCAATTAATAATGTGATTCCCATAATGGCTACACATGAGTAAATAGTACAGCATGAACAATGTTACCTTAAAGTCCTCAGTTATCTGCATCTTTTATTTTTTCTGTAGGTGCTTGCATGTAGACAGCATATGGGATTTTCAGCATCTATCCCAGCATTTCTATGCAGTACTTCTTTAGCATGGAGAAATTGACTTCACAAATGGCATTAAAACTGCATCTTCAAGAATCTTAAAATAGAGCTGTTAACATATTAGCAAGCTGTTAGCAGTCTGGACTGTCATGAATAAGAACCCACGCACAATATGAGCCATCATTTATTTTTGGTCACACCAAGTATGTACAACATTTATTTTACTAAACTAAGACACAGGGGGAAAAATCTAACATTGTTTAGATGCATCAAACAGGGTACCAAGGGACAACAACGTGTTGCTGACTCTTCAGTATGGCTGGAGGACAGACTAGAAGCTTGCAACTTGTTTTTAATTTTTATGAAAATAAGCCAGATACTTTCTTGGTCTCGCTAGGGGGAAATTTTAGTTACTATGCTAGGTTTTTTTCTTAAGTGATGATTGGTTGATTCCATTAATTACAATCCACAAGGGTTGTTTTCCAGAGAGATACTCTGTTGGAATCATGCCACAGTGTCCTCTTTCACTAGCTGTTAAATAAACACTGAGTTATTTTTATCCCCACTTGGGGATAGGGGGCTATCAATGTGCACACAAAACATATGATAGTAGCAAGACAGTTTCAATGAAAAAACTGTTTAAGGTAAAGATGCAGGTACAAGAGTCAAAATTGAGCAATCCTGAGGAATATAACTAATATTAACTGACTACTGATATTTGATATTATAAAGGTTGAAGTCTGTAATCTTATTGTACATAATACACATTCATCTGTGAAAGTGATTTTTGCACTTCACTTCATCCTTGCCAAAGGCCAACAAGCAATTGATTTTTGCACTTAATTTTTAAATTTTGGTATTACTTTTTATGTCAGAGGAGGCAAGTTACAAATCAGAAACTAGAATTAGGACTTTGGTGTGAAAGCATAGGCTTGATATTAGTGCACAGATTGTACTTGCATAAGGATTACATTTTTGAGTAACTTTTCCTAAACTCCCAGAAACATGAAATTTTAGGAGAACAGCCATGATAGGTGGAAAGGCAGTTTCAGGCATAGTGGCTCACTGGAGAGCTGGGACTAAAGTAAGAGGCTTTATTAGTATAACAACCCGTTGTGCAAGATGACAATTGCAGCAGCAGAGAATTCCTGTAAAGTTTGTACAGAGTAAGTAATTTTCCATTTTATTTCCACTGTATAGCTGAAATAATCAAGAAGTTCCTTTTCACCACTGCTTCCAAAAAGACAATTTTTTTTTTGCAGAAATTCATTTGCTTTAGCCACAACCATATCTGATGAGGATTTTGTTGTTGTTGTATTCATTTTTTTTGTTTTTTGTTTTTGTTTTTGAGAATTAGCTCTAAATTCCCTTGAAATATGACATTTAGATGAACTGCCCAAGTCTAAAAGTCCTAAAAAGATGGAGCAGACATTGAAAGTATTTCTTATCTAATAGTGACCTCATGAACCCTGAGGATAAGTACAGAGTTTTGTACATTGTGTGGACTTAGAATTCAAAATAGTGCACATACAAGTTTTCAAGACTGGTTACAGGTATCTAGAAATGGAGTAGTGTGCTTTGTAGTGAGAAATTTACAAATCCAGATTCTTCAGGGAGCTGTTTTAAAGAAAGAGAAAAAGATAAATTTACTTAAGAGGCACAAAAACACTTATCCTATATAATAATCTTACATCTATCATTGTAAATAAGACAATATCACACTTGTTCTCAGGGGATATAGTGTCTCATACTGGTTTTTATTGGCAAGATACTTATTTCTTATTAAAATGATGTGGTCATAAATTTAATTTTAATGGCATATATGTCAGATTAAGTGCTTGTTTTAAATAAACCAATATATAGCAATTTGCATTAAAAAACTATTTTGATCTTTTCCCATTTCATCACAAAAATAAATTGTAGTGATCAGGCATTTTAGGCAATGTGTAGATTTTCAGATTGTATAAAATGATTGATTTTCTGAAATTGTACTTAATTTTCTGATGATAAACTGAAAAGATGACTATTTCATTGCTAAAAATGGTTAGTCATTCATCTCTTTTATTAACATCCAAAAAGAAAAAAAAAATGTTTTAGAGCTCTGTAGAATCTTATATTGTTGCCTTGATGTAGTCAGTAGCCAGTGTCATTTAACATGGTAACTGACCCACTTACCACAGTTCTGTTGTCATCTAGCTCTGGTTTCCTAGGAATTTATTTCTGCTGATACATATCTCATCTGTGTAATACTTTTACTACTCAGATGATTTTCTGAGTAACCATTTTTAACAAGACAGTACAGTTAGGAGAAATATCAGTTTTAAAACAAATGTACAAGGAAATACAATATTTAAAAGGATAAATGTGTTATTTTATTCTGTTAGATAGCTGTAATTTCTACTTTCAGAATTTCAAAAACAATAGCTACCTTTTTCATACCAAGTCATGCAGTTCACCTAAATAGTTTATTTTGGGAAATAAGATGTTACATTTTACACCCTCTGGAAATAATTTCTCAGTGTTTTCTTCTATTGAAAAAATGTAAAAACTTAAAATTAAGCCTGTTGCCACCATTGCCTTTATGTATGTAACTGTTTAATTGGCCTTTCTGTGTTTCTGAAGGTAGAAAGGCACTGTTTCAAATGGGATAATTCAATGATGTTATGAAAAATTGAACTTTGTCAATGATTCTTGTGAAAAAGAAGTTGTTCTTAATGGTAGCTCCAGAGGATAGAAAAGCAGAAGTGTGCAGTCACCGACAGTCCCATTTCAGCTGTTTGTGGTGAAGGCGTAGGTGTTGAAAGAATCTGCCACGGGTGTAGGAGCCATGCACGTCACTACACTGCTCATGAGAGTCACAGTGACTGTAGGCCTTTACGGATGGGAATATATTTTCATGTACAAGCTGCAATGTCTTGGGTGCGTAGCTTCAGTTGAAATTTGAATTCAATTTTATATTGTAAATCAGTTGAACATTACCATTTTAGATGTATCTTATTGTTCCTGGGCTTTAAAAGGAAATTTATATACGCACCGGAATGGAGCAGTGCTGTTCTTCAGTGACCAGTGCAAAGAGTTTTCATTACTGCATTCCATCCCTTGAGTTCTTTTTTCTACCTGAGAAACAGATTTATTTCTCTTCTAAATCAGTGAGCGCATTTAGAGTGTGTTCATTAGATATCACAATACCATGGTTTAAATCCTGACTACTAAGCTCTTGAGACATTCTAGGCAAGGGCTATAAAGCACACTGTGCTTCATTTTTCCTCATTTACAAAATCATAGCCCCTAGCATCTAAAAGTATTTTTAATGAGAATTAAATAAGTACTAGATGAAAAGATCTCATCAATACAGGCCCAGTGCAAATTTTTTAAAATGCAGTTTTTTCATGATTATTAATTGGTTTCATACTGACTATAAAATAAAATATTAATATTAGATAGCATTGCAACATTTTTCATCTAAGCTGGACTAGTTAATCCTTCTATGTCTGCTGATTTAAAAAGTCCTTTTCCAACTCTGTTAATTGACACACCTAATGGATTTAATGAATATTATGATAGAACTAAGCAAAATAAGACTAAATACAAAAAAAAAAGTCATTTCTGTTGGTCATTTAAAAACCAGAATTTTTACATTTAAATTTATGCAACAGGATTTATTATTCTCATGATTTTCCTAATATGTGAAATGATTGCTTTTTCTTATACAATGTGTACCAAATAGTTTTCTGAAATGTTACTGTCTATTTTTAGAAATAGAGGGGAAAAAAATGTCAGGGACAAGATTGAATCAGGAAAGCATATTCAGGACATGAAATACACCCAGGAATGCTTAATAAAGACTTCACTTGGAAAGCATTGTAGTGCTTTCAAGATAAAGGGAGAGTGGAAAAAGTTAAAAATCCAGTTTTCTCCTCTGTCATTCTCCATGTCAGTATGGAGGCATCTCAATCTACTAGGCAATAAATTACAAGAGCACAGGACAGATGAATATCCAAGGGCATTGTTCTCTTTCAGCACCATTAATATTCTATGTTTATGCTGAAAGAACAAGTGGGACCTCTGTGGTGCTTTGTGCTCACAGGCTATGCTAAATTCTGAGAACTGGAAGGGCACTTTGAAGAACAGCACCCCAAGCTGTATTCCATTAGCATGCTTTGATGATTGATAAATTATAATGGTAACTGCTGTACTTAATTCCAAAAATTAAAGAAACACCTATTTTCTTTTAAGTTTTACTACAGTATGCAGCTTTTATCAAAGTTCCTCAGGCTCGGTTGTTATTTGTCTCAGGTTTTGTGTGCCTTTCTGCCCTCCTGGAACTCTTAAGTAGGTCTCTGACATGCACCCACCAGAGCTACCCTGGTGTGCTTCCACTTTCTAATTGGTCTACCCTTCAGATCAAAGGACTGACATTCACTTCTAGTATTTGGGACTCATGAAAACTGAATGCTTTATTTAAAAACACAAAAATCCGACTCTTACGTGGCGTTTCTCTCCACAGGGAGGCCATCTTAAGTCTTCAGCTTTGCTCACTACTAAGTTTGCTTTGGTGGAAACTTTGAAATGTCTGGTCATTATAATTCAGTCATCTAAGGACCTTCATTTAAAAATTCTAGCTATAGAATAATTTAATGTAAAATTAAGTTACTTGTTTATTCTTGGGAAATGTCGCAAATGCTTCTGCATACAAAGAAGAATCCAAGCGGAAAAACAAGTCACCCTATGTCAGTTAGCTTATTATGGTGTTGCTAATTATTTTTGGTAATTGAGAACTGTTAGTTCTTATTAAATACTCAAAACTGTAACAGTAATTTTTTTTACTTCTCACTCTTTTTATGAAAAATACAATAGAAAAATTAAATATTATCTACCGATTTTTAAAAATTGGTCATTGTTAAACATTGGACTTCAGACTTTATAAAAGTTTCTTTATTTAATCTTCATAATGACCTGTAATTCATAGCTTATGTGAAGATTCAGTGACCTAATGCATGGACAGTACTTGCCAGAAATTGTTTCTGGAAGGTAACAGTTGCAGTATCATTATTATTATTATTATTTACATAATTACCTGAAATAGAATAACTGAAAAATTTAGAAATATTTGAGTGAAATTTGCATTTGCATTAACAAATGACTCAAGGGAAGTGTGTGTGACCTGGTCTCTCCAGTTGTGTTCACCTGTGTTTATTATGTACTGGTCAGGGACATAAGGACATTTAAAAAGAGGCGTATAGAACATGTAAGAGAATTAAGATACCCTAAGCATATAGAATTTACATAATAATTGATTTTGATGTATAACCAATTACTATATAAGATTTAAGCAATATTGTAGAAATAAACTATAGATAATTTTTGTGGAAGAGATAAAGCTTTCTTGGATCTTGAGGTGCATGAGTAGAATTTAGCTGATTTTTTTAAAGAAAATTTTACAAACAAATGAGCAAACTATAATCAAGAGTTGTCTCTGGTCAACAATGATAATTAAGTTTTTAAAGTTGATTAACATTGTATGAAAAGTATTAATTATTCTTTTGCCAAAAGTACTCTGAAAAATCTATGACACAGAGCAAATATAATTCACTTAGAACTAGCCATCTTTTCCTTGACTCCTGCAAAAGACCTTGAAATAGACCTTTCTACAGACCTCTAACCAATTTACTGTTCCAGGACATGAGGACAAAAGCTGTCATCTGACTGGACAGCTCTCTAAACCCACATCTGCCCCTATTATGAGTGTTAGTTGAATACTCAGGAGTGCCATATGTATGCACTGAGTCTATAAGTGAACTATCAGGACTGAGATTTCAAGCTAAAGAAAAAAGGAGAAACTTAATGTAAAACATTATTATGCCTCTACTATGAGGTCTAGAGGGTGAGGCAGGAGGTTCACAAAATCAAAGCCAGTCTGGGCCATTTAATGAGACTATGTCTCCAAATAAACTAAATAATTAAATGCATGAATGAATAAAGAGTTGGGGATATAGGTTGGGGTAGAGTTGTTGCCTAGCAGATTTGAGGTTCTAGGTTCAATTCCCAGTAATGGCAAAAAATGAGTGGATTCTTTGAATTATCCTGCTGATATCAGTATAATCACAGATGATCTTAAATGTGAAGAGGGATACAGAAGTCATGGGAATATATGACTACAGAAGAAAGACTGAAACTATTAAAAAGTTGTTGACTTTGAAAAAAGAATGGAATCACAGCTAACAAACATGAGTGTTTTTCAACAGCTCAAGAAAGCAGTGAAAGAGTCTCTTTATTAGTGCCTTCAGGAATGCAGTCTTGCTTATAATTTGATCTTAGCACAGTGAGACCTGTGTCAAACTTCAATCTACTAAAGTATAAAAAACCAATACTGTTTTAACACTAAATATGTGATAATTTGTTATAAGTAGTAATGGGCTTCAAAGGTCTAAGTATATATTGTAGGTTCTGTGATGATAGAAGCTTTACCATAGCATTCCACCACTTTCACTGGGACTAAACTGTACGGAAGGAATTTAGTGACTGCTAGGTGTTTTCCAAAGAGGTAGTTGTTTCTTCATGGAAAGGAGGCAATCTGGGTGTTATATCAGTTGAAGAATTATAATAACTAAAATACATGGCGGGGAGCTGATTGTATATTCAGTAGGAAATGTGTTTTGGGCATACTAATACAGAATGGTTCTGAGATACATGTCAAATTCAAGAAGGAAGGTGAAGTCAAGTAAGGCTCCAGGAAATCCTAGGTGAGAGTGCCAAGACAGAATCTATCAAGTCAGAAAAATTCAAAGAAAATAAAGAGAAGGGGTCCTTTTATGAGACTCACATATTGCTGGAGATAGGGGCTATGTATATGGGAAAGTCTTGCTAAGGTGGGCTCAATATTACTTGATTTGAATCTCGTATGTAACTCTAGATTATATCTATTTACCTATTACTTTGTTGTCATTGTTGTTTTAACTGGCAAAAGTTTCAATGCTTTAATGCAGGAACTTTGTAATAACCAGGACAGAGTTGTATTTCTGAGACTTTTGTATTCTATATGTCCCTCAATTTCCTCATTTGTATTTTTTGTTTTGTTTTGTTGTTTTTGAGACAGGATCTTGCTAGTAGTTCAGGCTTGCCTTGAACTAACAAGGATCCTTCTGCTTTAGCCTTCAGAGTGCTGAAATTACAGAATGCACCACTACACCTGAATTCCTCATTTATAAAATCAGGATAACAATGCCTATCTCAAGGAGGATTATTTTACATGGCACATGTAAAAATTTAAAATCCATTAAGCATATCAATAAATAATAAGTTTCATTGTTATAATAAGAATTACATAATACTTACAAATTTAGAAAGATAATATCTATGATCTACGGCACACTAGTGCCCCATCAATTGAAACTAAAAAGTGCCAAATTTTCCTAGAGGTTCTAAAATTAGTAAATACTGCATTCCACTCCAGTGTGGGGTAATGAAGCATTCCAGTTAATGTTACAGAAGGGTGCGTTAATTTTAGCTGTCACAGCTGGGTGTTTATTAAATGTAAGTCCTTCATCAGCAACAGCAGAAATTTCAAAACACGTGAAGTTATCCTCTTACATAATTACAGTATTTCTGGTTCACAAAGCTTACAGAATCATGAAACTTACAGGTAAGTAGATACATATGTATACCAGATTCTGTTAAGTTTAAATAAATATTACCTGTATTCATTGTAAAAGTTACATGTTAGTTATATATGAAGTGACTGTTGAGGAAAAATTATGTTAATAAATGAATAATTTTCTGAAACAGAAAACTAGAAAATAGCCAATAAGTGACTATATACTAATTGTGTGATTGAGAAATCACTTTGAAAAAAGCTTGATAGGAAAAACTATGCATTGAATAATCTAAGTAAACTTCATAGAGAGCTCAAAGTATATTTGGGAATTGAAACACAGTTGGGTAGAAAGCATGGAGATAGCATTTTGCAAAAGAAATATCAGAAAGTGATTGGAGAAAGTGTATTGACAAGTGAGAAGGAATGATGACATCCAACTTTAAAGGGGAGTGGGGAAAAGGAGACATTTTGAAATATTTTCTATTCCTGGAAATGTAGTTAGTGGTCTCTAGCAACCCCACCAGTACAGGTTTGCATTCAAAAAATCATCTAGAAAATATAATACCATAACTTCTTTTATAGATTTACCTTGGCTTTCTGTTTTAATTGGTACCTCATAAATAGTATGCTTAGACTTGCAGTGCAAAAAACACAAATGGAAATAGATGAAGTAAAAAAAAAATCAAACTTAATCTTGAAGCAATCCTGTCTTCTTGCATCTTCTCTAAAGATATTCAGGCTTCCTCTGTACTAATTGGACCTATTATATATAATTTGACTGTGGGATTTTAGCTGGAGTAGGGAAATAAATGAGAGCAAAATGTAGATGTTCAAGTATCAAGCTTCATTAATTAGAAATGTATTAACTAATTCTAGTAGCCTTCTTGCTGTGCTTCAGGAATTGATGGAGAGATTAAAGAGGTTTTATTTTATGTCACCCCTCTTATTTTTTTAAGTTTTATAATAAAGCCAAGATATTATTATTCTGTAAATATTTCAGTCTTGGGTAAGAACAACATTGTCATTTTCTCAAATTTATTCATTTGCTATTACAAATGGAAATTTAAAATGTACACTTATGTATCACTTTTATTATTTTGCCATATTTGCACATCAAATGCTAGTTAATTACTTGGTATTTCTCTTTAAGTCAATTTTCTGGTTTATTAAATAAATACATTTTAAAAGATGGTATGTTTTTCTCTGATTCGAAGAAACATAGGTAAGTGTAATAAACCAAAATATTATTAATTCAATCTATAAATGTGGCTGCTTCTTAAAAGTTTCTGAGACATGGCTTTTAGTATCATTTAGAGGAGTGAGATTTCAGAGAAATAACTGGCAAAAAATTTTCTCATTGTGTGATCTGTCCCTTCCCTGTGATGTTGTTTCTTTGTTGTGCAGAAGTTTTTACTTGATGTGAGTACATTTTTTGTTCTTTGACATTATTTTCTATGCTATTGGAGTTCTTTTCAGGAAGTCTTTGTCTATGCCTATGTCTTCTGGTGTTTTCCTTTAAGTTATCTTTCAGCAGTTTCAAATTTTCTCTTTTTTGTATGTAGGTCTTTCATCCACTTCAATTTGACTTGAGCATGGGGTAAGAGATACAGATCTAGTTTCACTGTACTGCACATGAGTAAATAGTTTTCCTGACACCATTTATTTAAAAAGCTGTCTTTTTTTAGTGTATGTTTTTGGCAGCTTCATCAAAAAGCTGCACGGGGTTGTTTCTGCAGCTTTTACTCTATTTCATTGATCTACATGTCTATTTCTATGGCAGTAACATGATGTTTTTGTTATAGTTTCATGTATAATTGAAATTTGGAATTGTGATACCTCCTGATTTGCTCAGGATTGCTTTGACAATCTCAGTCTCTTCTGATTCAATCTAAATTTCAAGCTTGTTGTCCTAATTCTGTAAAGAAAGTTGATGGTGCACTAATAGGGATTGCAAGAAATCTATGGATTGTTTTCGACAGTATCATTTTAATAATATTAATTCTGCTTATTCAAAAATGGGGTGTCTTTCCATTTTTGAACACCCTCTTCTAAAGGACCTTCACCTTATATGTAAGACTGTGTAACAACTCAAAAAATCAACCTCAAACAGAAAACCAAATAAAAAAGGGGCAAATTAACTGAAAAAAAAACTTCTCAAAAGAATTACAGTTGATCAATAAGCACATGAAAAAATGTTCCTGAGGTTTAAGTAATAAGGAAATGCATATCAAAACAATTTTGGGAATCCATCTTACCCCAGTCATATTTGCTTTCATCATTTATACACACAGAAATACTGGCAAGGATGTGAAGAAAAAGGAATCATTCTACATTGTGGGGAATTTAAACTTAATGCAACCACTATAGAAAATAGTACAGGGATTTTTCCAAAACTAAAAATAGGAGCTACATGTGATCCAAATATAGCTCTCCTGAATATATTCATGAAAGAGTTAATGGGATCATGCTATTGTGGTGCATACACACTCATGTTTATAGCACCACAATTCACAGTAGCTAAGCTCTGGAAACAGCTTAGATTCCCATCAATAGAAAAAAATAAACAAATTGTGATGTAGAAACATAAGTGAATATTTTTAAGCCATAAAAGAGAATGAACTCATGTCATTTTTAAGAAAATTGATACAACTTGAGACCATAATGTTAAGGTAAATAAGTCAGACACAGAAAATTACACATTGCAATATTTCTCTTATTTGAGAAACCCAAATTATTAATAAATACTAAGATATAGGATGGACACTAAGAAATAAAAAAGGCTGCCTTTGTATAAAAGAGGTAGAGGATTGGGATATAGAAGAAAATAAAAGGAATTGAAAATGATCAAGATATAGACATGTACCAATTCCATAAAACAAGTATAACTGTTATATATTGCAGATGTACATGAATAAAAAATAAAGAAGCAAGTTGGGTAAGAGCAAGAACCACAAAGAAAAAAAAGGCAATGTAATTCTTGACATAATTATTTAATTCAGGGTGCAGGTACTGTGTAAAACTACTGGCTTATCATTGCTGCTGAGACAGACAGCTGTGATAGATAAAGAGTGGAAAAAAGTCAAACAGGTCTGTATTGTCAACCTGGGCAAAAATAGCTGTTTTCCACACATGAGAAGCTCTGTATCCATTATAAAACTTCCTACCCTCTGCTCTAATAAAATTAATTTACACAGAAGTATTCTTTGAAGATATCATATCTCTTATTTCAATGCTGTATAATATTTTAACCTCATTAAAACTGATTCATTTATTTCTTAACTAAGTAGCTTATTAAACTATTCATTGATTCTGGTGTCAAATGCTTTCTCAGGTCTGAGATGTAGTAGCAAACAACAACAACAACACAAAAGGAAATTTTTGTTTTCATGAAAACAAATAACTAAAAAATAAATATATAATATAGAAACGTACATATATGGCACTCTATATATTATACAATATATATTATGTATATTCCATTAATTATTAGTATAATAGAGAAATATATAGAAAAATAAGACATAACGAATTTTCAAAAGGCTGGCATGACTGGACTCAATAAAGATGTGGTTTTTGATGAAAGCCCTAAATGTGGTGAGGAATGGAACTAATGCATCTATGCATATGGAATACATTAAATCAGGGTATCTATAGGCACAGGAGCAGTAAACACAAAAGTCCTCAAGTATAGTTCAGGATTCAGCAATGTTTTTAGGGCTGCTAGAGCAGAGTGACAGAGAAAAACAGAACAGAGAAACAATAAGGAGCTATATAATGTAAGATTTTTTAAGTCATTGGAAAAGTTTTACTGAGTGAAGTAGGTAAACCTATGCAGAGTTTAGGAATCGCATGTTTGGAGCTACCTGTCAAAAAATTGTCATACTGTAGTTTAAATAATGGACTGACATATTTTAAAGAGATTTTAGAGTAGCTGAAATTGGGAAAAATCCTTGGATTTTATTTCAAAGATCCAGAAAAGAGATATTGTTGACTTGTATCAGAATGGAAGTGGAAGTTATGTATTTTCTGAATATATTAGAAAGTATAGCGAAACAGTTTGCTGGTTAGCTGCAAGTAAGGACTGATTCCAGAGATTTTGACATTTACAAATGCACAGATGGCATTCATTTTTACTGAAGTGGGTAAGATTGTAGGAGCAACATTTTTTCAGAAAAAGTTGACAGTGTGGAAATATGGGAGAATTCATTTGGGCATGTGATGATTTTGATATTTCTGTTAGTGAAAATCGAAGTGGAGATGTCATATGAAAAGGTGAACATTTAAGAATGAAGTTTATAGGAGTTTGGATTTAAAAATTTAGAATTGAAAAAAAGTCAGATCCCCCCATTCAAAGACCCAATCCAAAAATGGCCATCTGAGATAAATACATACTTCTCAGATGAAGTATCACAATTTGTAATAGCTAAATCTTGGGATCAAACCAAATGTCCCTCAGCAGAAGAATGGTGAAAAACAGTAGTCATTTTATGAATAGAGTACTGCTTATACATAAAGAATGATAAACTTGAGACTTTTATAGGTAAATGGATGCAACTTGAGACCATACTCATAAATAAGACTCACATGTGTAAACATTATATTATCTCCCTGGTGTGAGAAACTAAAAGAGTAAGAACTAAAATGTACAATAGATATTGTGAAATGGGAAGAAATTGTTCCAAAGGAAATAGGAAATAGGATAGGGAAAAGGGGAAAGGAAAGAAGAGAAAAGGAAAAAATACATGTTAGTTATACTACTAGTGTCTCTTAGCTCACTGAAGAGGAAAGTTTGTGCTAATATTGATTGGAGAAATTTTAATGCCCATATCTTGTACTCTTGAGTAACTACTTTAAAGATAATATGCAATACATTAACTGTTATTATTCTCCAATTATTTTGTTATGTTTTTTCATAAAATAAAAATGTAAAAAATTAGGATGTATTACCTTATATATAGCATTTTAAGATAATAAAACTATGTAGATTTAACAAGATAATAAACATAGACATAGGAGAAAAATCATACTTAAGAGTGAGCTCTGTTTGGAAATATGAAATGGGGTGGATGAGAAAGGATAACAAAAGAGTTACTAGTGAGATAAAAAAGGAAAATTAAGAATACATGAAGTCTTGAAGGCCAAGTAAAAAACATTATTCCATAAGGTTAGATCCAATGTTAAGTACACCAACAGTTCAAGAACAATGGAATCCAGGTTTTAAACATTCTGTTTGCAAATAAAAAATCAATCCCCACTGGGGCAATAGACCTTATAATAATTGGTTTGGAACAATAGATTTATTACAAGAAAGAATGAATAAAAGACATTGGAAAAATAAGTATGTTATACTCTCAGCTAATTTTTACACAAACAGGAACAGAATATTGGTGTTCCTGGGGCCGTTAAATGAGGTCAAGTGAAGGTTTGTGTTTTGTGATGGAAACACCAGTGTCTGTGTAAGCTGAGGAAAAATATCTAGAGGAGAGAAGAAATTATGGTGTCAACAGGACATAAGCAAAATACTGGTTCCATGGCCTTGAATGAGAGACCCAGGGAACAAATGGTGGAACATGGACAGTGATTTGTATTAGAAGGAGGCCTAAATATTCTTTGATCCATAATTATGAATCATTATTTCATTCTCACAAGCTAATGAATTTTTGTGCTCGTGATATTGTAGAATTCCTTTCAAGGCACAGATCAATTTTGTTCCCTTAATAGTTTTGGTCAGTAATAATAGCTTGCACTTTTGACCATCATTCTTGAAGTGCAAAAAACAATAAATAAAACAACATATTTCAGTATTTATGTAATGATTTCTTTTCAGTACCATTTCTAGAATGAAGCCAAAGGTATCTTTATTGTATTGGCACAACCATATTATTAACTCATAAGGCATCAAAAATACACAATTAAGTTGCTCTTTTCTTGAGAAAATTGAGTGAATTTCTTCAGTGTTAAATCTTTCTGTCCTCTTGCATCTAGCATATTTATTACACATGTTTATTAAACCAAATATCAAACACAGTTGTAAATATTCCTATAGATCTCCTGTATTGGCTTTCCAGGATAGAAATTGCATCTTATTTGTATTTGTGTTGCTAGCTCAATTTTTTCCATTGTAAGTGCTGAATTTGTGAGTGAAAATAAAACAAAATGCAAGTACTCTGTTTAATATATGAATGTTTGCTGTTTGAATTACAGTACATTATTGCTCCTTAAAATTTTAAATCATTGTGACCTTATGAATATTGAAAGTAATGATTCAACTTGTTAAATGGAATTTAAGCATAAGAAGGAGGATTACTTATCCATGATATGAAACAGAGTATGAGTATAGTCATTTATTATTATAAATGTGAGTCTTTGCATGGTGGTCTCAGTATAGCAATGCTTCCTTGGGGACTTAAAAGAAGTCTTTTATTTTTAATGATGATTATATTTTATTCTCTTTAGTATTTACAAATGTCTCATATTTCCCTCATTTTAACAGTTCTTTCTGTGTCCCAATTTGCTTTATTTTATTGCAAAATGATTATTACTACTGCCAGCATAATGATAGTATAATTGTATTAGTTCTGGGCTAAGTTGAAATGCCTATCTGTTAATGAAAAAGATTTAGAAATGCAATTAGAAAATTAGAAAAGAAAAAAATAGATAATAGGAAAACAGATTGCTTCTATCTTGTATGTGAAGGTGATACCACTGATAGAAGGTTGTCCATTCAATTTTATGGGGCAGCTTTGGGCTCAGTGGGAAGCTTTATTGGCCTAATTTATGTATTTTACGATACAATTCTATCATCCTTCTTTCTGTTATTCTAATCAGTGAAACTCTGGTGTTCACTTCTCTTCTGTGCATTTTTTCCTCAGGCACTCTTAATCTAAATCTTTTTCTGATAACTTTTCTTTTTCACAGTGTGGTTTAGATATCGTCCCCTTAAATGCAATTTATGCCCCTTGCCTACACTTCTTTGCCTTGCTACTCTCCTATCATAAAAACTGTGTCCAGCGCAGCTATTGAGACCATTTGTTTGGTAAATGTAAACATTTGAATTTGAAGCTAGCCAAACTGTACAATCTAAGGATTATCCTATAGAGAATCCTAAAAATTTGCCATTTTCCTCATTTCATCATTTCCATATGCAATGAAATATCATCCAGTGGATATTAAACTTAAGAAAAGAGTAATCAGACTGGCATGTGTAAATACCATATTGGCTCTGTGGTGTAAAAAACTTAAAGAGTAAAAAGTATCCTAAATCTACAATAGATATTGTGAAAAGGAAAGAAGCTGCTCACAGGGGAAAAATAACTGGTATGAGGAAAAAGAGAAAAGAAGGAAGGGCAAAAAGTATGTTTTCATACACAAGATAGCTAAAATAATTATACTACTGTTCCCATTAGTTCATGGAAAGAAAATGTGAATGATTATACTGTTCGATGTTTGACATGCCTGTATCTTGTAATCTGCGCAACAATTTAGAAGATAACAATATGTAATATAATGACCATTGTTAATTCTCTATTATATTGGTTTGAAACCCTGTATCATTTTTATCGTTTTGAAGTTTTTTTACTGTTTTACTCTTCAAAAAAATTTAAAAAAGAATAGGCCTTCCAAAGATGGCAGCCTCTTTTTTCCTGTAGTGAAACTTTATCAAATATTATTACTAGAGTTGTCATTTTCTACTGCAAAAATCAGTTAATGTAAAGATGAACTAATAAATTACTTTCAATTATTGAAAACAAGTTTACATCTAGTTCCATGACACTGATAAATGCCTGATCAAGCTATAATGGAACTCAATGGAGAAAAGTGAAAAAGTCTAAAATTAATCATCATTTAAAGCCCCAGATTGAATTTCAATTTATACTACAGTTCAATTTTAAGCAAATTTTAATAAACTGCATTAAATATCACTGAAGGAAAAAGAAAGAGGACAAAGAGGAAGAAGAGGAGGAAGATAAAGAGGAGGAGAAAAACAAGTTAATACTCAAGTTGCTGTATATGTTGTTTCAAGTTTCCAGTGAGTGACAGGAGGTCAGAGTGTTGATAGTTAAAGGAGTACCCTATGATTCTAAAATTACATGCATCATTTTGACTAGGATTATAGGACACTTAAAAAGTATAGCTCCTATATATAAGCCCAAGTGTTTAATTGCTGAATGAAAATACTTAAAGATCAAAACAAGTATATGATTTTTGTATGCAATCTTTTTAAGAGAAAACTGGCCTGGAAACAATCAATAAACAAATAATGACTTTGTGGGTTTCTTTCTACTAGTCCAAGGGAACAACTTTGCTGGTCGGTGCTTTTGAGAAGAAAAAGCAAAGATAATTTAGCTGTTAAAATTAGGGTTGTTATTTAGAAAATGAATAAATTTAAATATCAAAATAAAACCAGGTTCCTTTCAAATATTTGGCTACCTCATAAGAAATAACTAATCAGTATTTGATCTTTTACATCAGATATCTACTGTGAATGTAGAATACCATAATTCTGGCTACTTTGCATACAGATGTACACCTAAGAAATATATTAAGCAGAAAATGACATATCTGTTTAAATAAACCTTACTACACCCCTGCTTAACTAGTTTACAGTCCATCAATTAGTATCATCATTCTCTTTTCTCTTTTGTGTATACATTTAATAAATGTTTCTAAAATAAGTGAATAAAATTTCTAGCATTAAAATAATCATATTATTTATATGTATTATTTATATGTATTAAAAGGGAATGAGAAATAAATCATTTTCATATTCAGTAATGCAGACTTTCCAGTAGTTCAATACCTTTAAATGTACTGACATATTCTTAACTGTATGATTATATCACTTATAGCTAAGCAATGAGCATACATTAAATAATTTTCTATTACACACGGTAGTTCTTGATAGCTGCTATGTGTTCCTGCCTCAGTTTGGTACTAGAGATAGCCCATATATACATTTAAGTAATTTAAATTTATTATGCAGAACATACAGAACTTTATTACAAATCCAAAGCCTGTAAAGGAATAGTATGCCATACTGGAAGTGTATAGATTTACACACACGCATATGCACAAACTTGTACAGACACAAATTAGTTCACAAACACATTTTCAGACCAATATCTGTGTATATATGTAACATTTAAATATGATTTACTTATCACTTACTAAGTATATGTGATATGGGCATTATATAGAAGTGTGTAATGATTTTTCTGTATCAGGCAAAATTCTAGTATCATATGCACTATTTTCCCTTCAGCTTTTAGTGCTTCTTTAAAAAACTAAATTTCTATTTTTATCATGAAAGTTTTACCAGTCGTCCAATGGATGTTCATAATTTATTAATTTCTCCATAAACCTCGCCTCCATTATCTGATATTTTACTGTATACATAATGCTTTCCTTGATGAAAAATCTCCCTTCTAGTATGTGGTCAGCTACTTCTTGTTGCTTGTTTTATGAATCTTTCACAAATTGCCTTGTTCATAGATAATTATCAATATATTAATTGATGAGATTAAGGCCATGAGGTGAGTTGCAGCTTTCCAGGACACATCCGAGAAAAGTTTGGGACCATTGATCCTAGTGGCTGGGTGCCCGCCCAGCCCCCTTAGGACACTGGACTGAGCTCCAGAGGTTTCGCGGGCTTGAGTGGACCACGCCCAGTGACCTTCTTTCAACCAGGGAAACCAGGCCCACTGCGCAGGAAGCCAAAGCCACATGAGTTCCAGCAGCTGAGGGCACAGGAGGTGATTTCCAACACATTCAGGGAAAGCTTTGGAACATCGCTGGAAACACGGAAATATAGGAAAATGACAAAATGAAAGACCAAAATGCAATCTCAAACCTCCAGCCAATCTCAAGAAAACCTAGGAGCCATCTACATAGAAGAAAATACTACACATAGACCTGAAATGCATGAAATCATATCAACTGAAACAAAGAAGCAAGTACAGGAAGCTATGAGGGAACTCAAATCAGAAATATTCTCCCAGGTAAAAGAAGAAATGACAAAAGTAGTGAAAGAAATACTGAATTCATCCAATGAAGACATAGCTAAAAAATTAGAGGAACAAAGCAAAATGATAAAATCCCTGAATGAACAGTTTAAGAAACAAACAGACTGCATGAAGCAGATTCAAAGATATATATATATATATATATATATATATATATATATATTCAAACAGGAAATCAAAAACTCTATTGAAAGTTGCAAAAACCACTTCAACAAAAGTGAAGATAGAATCTCAGACCTCAAAGATAAGATTGCAGCTAGAGAACAGGAAAGGAAAGATCTAAAAATAACAAGCAAACAGGAAATAACAATTCAACAGCTGCAAGATGATGCAAAGAAAAACAACATAAGATTAATAGGGATAAATGAAAAAGAAGGAAACAAGACAAATGATATCAAGAGGCTATTTATAGAATAGCTGAAAACTTCCCAAACATGAGTATGAAAACTGACATACAGATTAGTGAAGGATATAGAACTCCAAATAGCCATAACCAAAATAAAACTACATCCAGACATATAATAATCACCATCCCAGTAATCCAACATAAGAACAGACTATTAAAAGCTGTTAGAGAGAAAAGACAGATCACCTATAAAGGAAAACCTATTAGAATCATAGCAGACTTCTCAACACAAACTATGAAATCAAGAAGAGCATGGAATAAAGTGTTTCAGATACTAAAGGAAAATGACTTCCAACCCAGACTAATGTACCCTGCAAAACTGTCCTTCAAAATGGAAGGAGAAATAAGATATTTCTATGACAAAGAACAGCTGAAGAACTTCATGATCACCAAACCAACAATACAAACAATACTGAAAGACATTCTAGATACACATAGGAAAAAACCACTAAGCAAGACTGTCACAGGATGGAAAATAATACTACATGCAACAGGAACTCAAAAAAAAAAAAGTGGGGTAGCTATTCTGTTTGTAGCCATGTGAACTTCAAACCAAGAATGGTCCAAAGATATAATGTAACTACATACTAGTTAGGGTAAAACTGCAAGAGGAAGAGATAACAATCTTAAATATATATGCACTAAATTCCAGAGCACCCAACTACACAAAGCAAGTATTAACAGAAATGAAAAATCAAATAGGAAATAACAAAATTATAACAGGAGACCTTAACACACCACAGACATAAAGGGATAGATCAGATAGACAGAAAATCAGCAAAGAAATAACAGAAGTGAATCACACCTGTGAGCAAATGGATTTGATAGATGTATACAGAGTGTTCCATCCAACAACATCAGAATATACATTCTTCTCAGCAGTACATGGGACATTCTCTAAAATAAACTATATACTAACCCACAGAACATATTTAAGTAAATGCAAAAGAATTGAAATTATCCCTTGCATGTCATCGGATCATAGCGCCATGAAACTGGAAATTAATGATAAAAGTAACTGCAAAAACCCCACAAAACATGGAAATTGAATAATACACTCTTGAGCAATCAGTGGACCAAAGAGGAAATTAAAGAAGAAATTAAACAATATCTACAAGCAAATGAAAACACAGATACAACTTACTGGAACCTGTGGGATGCAATGAAAGCGGTCCTCAGAGGAAAATTTATTGCATTGAGTTCCCACATTAGGAAAACAGAATGAACACAAATAAGCAACCTGATATTACACCTCAAACATCTAGAAAAAGAAGAGCAAGCCAAGCCCAAAGCCAAAAGAAGGGAGGAAATTATAAAGATCAGAGCAGAAATTAATGCAATAGAGACTAAGAAAACAATACAAAGAATCGATGAATCAAAGAGTTGGTTCTTTGAAAGAATAAATAAAATTGACAACCCTCTAGCCAACCTAATTTAAAAAAGGAAAGAAAAGACTCAGTTTCACACAACACAGAATGAAAAAGGTGAAATCACTACCGACCCTATGGAAATACAGAAGATCATCAACAACTATTTCGAACACTTCTACTTTCATAGGTTCGATAACACAGAAGAAATGAACAGATTCCTAGAAACATATGAACCACCAAAGCTGAATCAAGAAGATGTAAAACTGCTGAATAATCCAATTTCTATTAATGAAATTGAAAATGTAATCAAGTCCCTACCAACAAAGAAGAACCCAGGCCCAGACAGATTCACTGCGGAATTCTAAAAGAAATACAAAAAAGACTTAATGCCGACAGTCTTCAAACTCTTCAATGAAACTGAAAGGGAAGCAATTCTCCCTAAGTCATTCCTGGAAGCAAATATTACTCTAGTACCAAAACCTGAGAAAGACCCAACTAAAAAAGATAACTATGGGCCAATCTCCCTAATGAATATAGGTGCAAAAATTCTCAATAAAATATTGGCAAAAAGGATGCAGCAAATCATCAAGAATGTTATACACCGTGACCAAGTGGGATTCATCCCAGGCATGCAGGGATGGTTCAACATACGTAAATCAATAAATGTAATCCACCATATTAATAGAGCCAAATGTAATAATCACATGATCATTTCTATAGATGCAGAAAAAGCTTTTGAAAAGATCCAATACCCATTCATGATAAGAACCTTACAGAGAATTGGAATAGATGGTCTCTACCTCAATATGATAAAGGCCATTTATGACAAACCAACAGCCAGTGTCATATTAAATGGCCAAAAACAGTGCCTGTACCTTGAAATCAGGCACAAGACAAGGATGTCCCTTATAACCGCTCCTATTCAACATAGTACTGGAAATACTAGCCAGAGCAATTAGACAAGAGAGAGAAATAAAAGGAGTAAAGATAGGAAAAGAAGAAGTTAAATTATCATTATTTGCAGATGACATGATACTCTACATTGAAGACCCCCAAACCTCCATTGAAAGACTCCTAGATATAATAAATAAATTCAGCAATGTAGCTGGATACAATGTCAATACTCAAAAAATCAATAGCATTCTTATACACTAATAACAAAATCACCAAGAGAGAAATAAGACATGCCACACCCTTCACACTAGCATCCAAAAAAATGAAATACTGAAGAATTAATCTAATGAAAGATGTAAAAGAGTTGTACAGGGAAAATTATAATACCCTGAAAAAAGAATTGAAGAGGACCTCAGTAAATGGAAAGACATCCGTTGTTCATGGATAGGAAAAATAAATATTGTGAAAATGGCCATTCTCCAAAATTGTTATACACATTGAATACAATCGCAATGAAAATACCACTAACATACCTCACTGATCTAGAGAAATCACTCCTAAAATTCATCTGGAACCAGAAGAGACCTAGAATAACAAAGGCAATTCTAAGCAGCAAAGGCAAGGCAGGAGGCATCACAATCCCTGACCTGAAGTTATACTGCAAAGCTACTGTAATAAAATCAACATGGTATTGGGATAAAAACAGACCTGAAGATCAATGGAATAGACTAGAAGATAAACTACAAACACACTCAACCTCCTTATGTTTGATAAAGGAGACAAACACATTCAATAGAAGAATGATAGTCTCTTTAATAAATGGTGCTGGAAAAACTGGCTATCCATATGCCAAAAACTAAAATTAGACCCAAGCCTGTCACCATGTACTAAAATCTAAATGGATCAAAGATCTAAATATTAAAACAGAAACATTGAATCTGTTGAAGACAAAGTAGGTAAAAATCTTGAAAATATAGAGGTTCATAGAAAATTCATGAACAAGAACCAAACTGCACGGGAAATACTTCCCAGAATCAATAACTGGGATTACATCTTATTAAAGTGTTTCTGCATGTCCAAAGAAATCTCCAGCAGAGTGAAAAGAAAATCCACAAACTAGGAAAAAATCTTAGTGAACTGTCCCTCAGACAAAGGACTTCTGTCTAGAACTTATAAAGAATTTAAAAAAATCAGACCTCCAAAATTCAAAGACCCAATCCAAAAATGGGCATCCATGATGAACACACAGTTCTCAGATGAAGAAATACGAATGGCAAATAAATACATGAAAAAATTTTCATCATCATTGGTCACTAGAGAAATGCGAAGTAAAACTACACTGAGATTACATCTCACTCCAGAAAGAATGGCCAGGATCAACAAAACTACCCACAACAAATGCTGGAGAGGCTGTGGGGAAAAAGGAACTCTTCTGCACTGTTGTTGGGAGTGTAGACTGGAGGTCACTGGAGATTCCTCAAAAAGCTGGGGTTGGAGGTCCTATCTGACCCAGCTATTCCACTCTTAGGCATATTCCCAGAAGAACTGAAAACATCTTACCACAGTGATATATGCGCACCCATATTTATAGCGACACAATTTGTGATAGCCAGATCTTGGAAACAACCTAAGTGCCCATCAACCGAGGAATGGATAAAAAATTGTGGTATGTTTATACAATGGAGTACTACTCAGCTATAAAGAATGATCACAATGAGATATTTATAAATAAATGGATGCAACTTGAATCCATACTCATAAATGAAATATATCAAACTCACTTGTATAAATACCATATAGTCTCCCTAGTGTATGAAATGGTAAGAGTACAGAAGATTTTATGGTAATCATGGTTCACCATTATATTGCTTTGAAGTCTTATGTTTTCATTCATTGGTTGGAATGGTTTTATTCTGTTTTGTTTGATCTTAATATATGTGATGGTGTGAATAGTTACTTTGAAGAAAAGACAATATGGCAGCCATTGTTGATTTAATATCATTTTGCTCTGAAGTCCTACCATGCTCTTGTTTTTCTATTACCATTGGTTCTATCACATTGTGTCTTATTGGATTTTAATATGTATGATAGTATAAACAAATTTTTTATGGAAAATGAGACAATATAGTAGCTATTGTCCAACTTCAGTTATTTGGTTCAGAATGCCTTGCAATACTTTCATTCTCTTGAGTGGCTTTATTCTATTTTGTTATGTTTGGCATTATTGTGTGTAAAGCTAAACTCAACTATTTCAAAGAAAAAGAGATTATGATAACTACTGTTAATATACAATTGTCTTGTTGTGAAGTGCTGTGTTACTTACATTGTTCTGTTCTGATCTTCTTAGATCTGTCCACTTTTGTTTTATTCTCTTTAAAATAAAAAAAATTGATGAGTTTAAGTTACTGCTTCTTTTAGAGAATTCTGCATGTGAATTTTTACTTAAGGAATTTTAAGAACTAATTACATATTTTCGTCCATGAAAAGATTTTCATCATGACTCTGTTCATCTTGAATATTTGGACTCTCTGTTGTAAAGCTGCCCATTTAAAAGGTGAATTTCAACTCTACTTGAATACTAAAACCATCATTCTGGGAAAAAGATCTCTGGCAGATAATTTTTGAAAAGGTATACACTTTATTATGTAATCTGGACTATCAATATATAGGTAATAGTCTTTTCTGGGACAGGGGTATTAGAGAGTTGAATCAATCTGTCAAACCATATTCTGATTTGAGATCATTTTTTTCATCAGTGTTGATGAAAGCCTATTTGATAGAGAATGATGCCAAGTAGTATCTTTCAGTACAGTGTAGAAAAATGCCTACAAAGTGAATCAATGCTTTATTGAGTATACTTAATAAATGTAATACTAAAGAGAAACTTTTACAATAAGAACAGAAACTATTGTGAAGATGTGGAGTCTCAAGTTAGAACACTGATGGAAATCTTATCACTAAACTGCTTTTAAAGAGAGCTCGATTGTATTTAAAAACAGTGAAAATAAGAGAAAGTCCTTACCTGACCTAAATGTGGACATGAAAGTAAGTCTATAGTTTTATATTACTCTCTTGCCAGATTTGATAAATGAGTATTGTGTGTATTTTCATGTTCACTTTTATAAATGTTTCTATTTTGCAAGATAATAATGCAGTGGTTGAAATTCATTCTGAGAAAGTACATCAAATGTCAGGGAGGTTTTTCTTATTAATTCAGGAACTCTTATATAAGAGTATTATATATGTTCTTTCACTAAGATTTTGCTGGTGATACAAGCAAAATTTGGGCCATGAAATTTCCTTACTGCAATACAAATTGCAGGCATAGTCAGGAAGCTCCTTGTTGCAAAGCATGAGGCAACATAGTAATGAAGGTTAGGAAAAATGTGCCAACCACCTAGTCTTTTGTGTGGACAGAAAGTCAGCTTTCCATTGCCGTGATAAAATCCTGAAGACAGTTTCATTTTGGCTTATGATTTCAGGAAGTTTGGTCCATGGTCAGCTCCATTGTTTCTGAGTCTATGGTAAGACAGAACATTGTAACACACAGTGGAGCACGCTACTTTCCTTCTGGTAAGCTGGAAGCAAAGAGAGAGTAAAAACTTACATTCTACTGTCTCCATCAAAGCTACACCCCAAATACCTAACTTCATCCCCCCTCCCCATCTCTTAAATGTTCCACCACCTTCCAACAGTGCCATCAGCTGAGGTTTAAGCCTTCAACACATGAGATTTTCTAGTACATTAAAGTTTCAAATTATATTCTGTGGGGTTTGTGCTCTGTGAATTTATTGGATCTTTAACACCTCAAGCACCTATAACCCTAAAATGGGATACAATTAGATTTGAAGCAATAATGTCTCAATCAAGATTCAAAATTGCCGGGCTTTGGTATAATTCCCACATCAACTAACTCTATTAACCTATGACAGCTATTAATTATTCTCCATCTTAATGCCATATTTTGTCAAAAATGATTAAGAAATCCATATTGCAGCATAGAGTGCCTGTGGAAGTTAGTTTTGTTGTAAATCCTCTCTAAATTTCTCACCTGAAATGTAAAGTCCCCAACCACCAGCTCTGCTTACTTCAAATGCAACATAAAATTCAAACGGTTAGAAAACTTAAAATATATGGTTAGTTTTAAAAGAAAGAGTAAAATTACACTTTTCATGGGGCAATGTGAGGAACTCCATGTTCCCTCTCCTCAGGAAAAAAAAAAAAATTCTAGCTTGGTGAAGACAAAACTAAAACTAAAACTAACAAACAAAATACCTAACCATTCCCATTCAAATCTCTAGAAATTGTACTAAAGGAATACAAAAATATAAAAACATTTACTCAAGAAAATCTGAACCTCAGTGAAAAAAAACATGTGTAGCATTTGAGTCATGTCCTTTTTACTACTTTTCTTTCCAGTGAAGTTTGATGCGTATTACACACCACTTGGGTATATAAGAGCTTGTAGTCAAAAGGATGAGGTTTCACCTCTTAGTAGCTCACAATTAAGCCTTAGCATACCTCACTGGATAGGTCAGGCTGCCAGCAATTCTGTTCTCTTCAACGGTGAAGTGAAGAGATCAAAAATAGGGGGCGTAAAATTTGGGAATGTGGGTTTTTCTTTATCCACTCAGCCCTACTCATAGAACAGTGGTTCTACTACAAACATGAAAGACTGAAAACATTACAGCCTAAACCATCTTTGCCTTACCTCAGTTTTAGGATCAAGGTTCCATGCCAGAAGCAGTAAGCTATGAAGATCAGAGATTCCTATTCTCTAAGCTCATCAAGTAGTTTCTTAGAAAGTTTGTTTATGGAGGAAGGCAGCTCATAAGATAAGTGATGATACAGCTCTTGCCAAAAGTAAATAATTAATGGACATCATTTGAAACTAAATGTGGGGAACCTAATGTCCAATGAAGAGCAATGAAGTTAACCATAGGCTTCCTACTTCCCCAGAGAAATTCATGACATCAACAGGAAAGAAGAACTTAGAAGAAATTTCAAATGTTGGTCTCAAAAACTATCCCTACTCAAATGTAAGTATGCTGAACATATGACTAATTTATGCATCATGGCATTATCAAAATGAATAGAGTTAATCTCATGATTAGTGGGAACCAAATGAGTAGCCATCTTAAGAGAGAGATCAGGAAAAATATCCAGACAAAGGGGCCCTGATAAATACCACCCTCATTTCAGAAGTCATTATGTACCTGTCAAAGGCTTTTCTTTTTAGGGAGCAACTGTAAAGTCTGTACACTGAAAAGAAAAACCCATACAATAGCTTATCCATATCATAAAAGCAAACAACCAGCCCTTGGAAGAGATTAATATGCTGTATATTATATAAAGTTTCTAATTGTCAATGACAACAAAAATAAGAGAAATAAGAAACAGGATTTGGTGACCCACCATTCTCTTGTAAGGAGAAAAATAACAAGCAACATGAACTACCTCTGAAATTGACTAAATGTCAGCTTTAAAGAATAAAAACTTCCTAGTATCTATTATTAATATGCTCAAATATTTCCAGAAGCTGTACTTAAAAATTGAACTGTAACAGTGTTTATCAGATAAAGAACATCAAAAAGGAAAGGATTTTTTTTATGTAAAGCAAAATGAAATTCTAGAATTTAAAGATTACAACAATATGAATGAAAAAGAGAGATTAATTATAAGGACTCAAGAACAGAACCAAAATGGAAAAATAAAGAATCTGTGCATTTCAAGATAAATTGATAAGAGACTGTATAGTTTCTATGAAGAAAATACAATTAAAAAGCTGAAAGAAACTTAGTGAAATATGTGATACCCTTAACCTTGATAATATTTGTATATTGGTAGTACTAAATAAGTAGAAAAGAAGCAAATCAAAAATATTTGAGGAAATAGTGGTTGGAAGCACCTGAAAGTTGTTTCAAAGGCAAAATATAAATTTAAATCTTCAAGAAGTTCAATAAACTCCAAGGAAAACATATGTAATAAAACCCTCACTCAGAGACATTACAATAAAACTCCTGGAAACCAATCATGAAGAGAAAAATCTTGGAAACAAGAGAAAAAAAATGACTTGTCTTGTACAAAGAAATCCCAATAATGCTAGCAAATTAATTGTCAGAAACAACAAAGTCTAGGAGACAGTGGGATAAACTACTCAAAGTGCTGAGTGAAAATAAATTAAAATACTGAGGTGGCTTTCTTATATGCAACAGAATAACCTTTCAAAATTAAAGATAAAAAAACACATTTACAGATACAATAGTACCTCAGTTCCCAAATTAATTTGTTATACAATTTTGGGAAAGATGGTCATGTTTGTGTTTGTGTGCAAAAGATGTCTGTGGCTGTGTTTTTCACACAGTGTAGAGTTTGTAAACAAAACCAAAGTTTTGCTAAATGCTTCTGTTCGTGAACCTAATTGTTCACAAAAGCATTCATAAACTAAGACACCACTGTAACAAGAAATGTGAGAATGTATTGCCACATCAGTCTTACCAGATCCACTAAAGTAACTTCGTCAGGCTCAAACAAGTAAATCAAGATGATAATTTGAGCCTGCCCATAAAAATGAAGATTGCTGGTAGTGTACAATCATAAAAGACATACAAATGTGTACGTTTTCCCCATTTCTTTCCTTCCTTTGTTGAAAAAGGCAGTGCGCAAAACAATACAGTTATATATACATAAGAGATGGTATGGAATTTTTGACCATTAAATTTATTTTTTTTAATTTTATTTAAAGAAAGAAAGAAAAGAAAATTTAAAAAACAACATAAAAAATGAGAAAAAAGTAGAATACAGAGTTCAAAAATATTAACATCATAAAATCACTAGTTGATACATTACATATTGTCATCTTAAAAATAGTTTTTAAAGTTACAAAATCAAAGCATAGAAAGTGGCTAGACACTCAGACATTGATATTGCAAATTCTTCTGTTCAATGATCTGACAGAAATTTAGTAATATGGTCATTGATCTTATACACCATACATACCATTATATCCTTTAGAGCACTTTCCTTCCCTTTCACTTTTACAATATCTATTATACTTTTATATCTCTATACTTTTTGGATACCATTATTCTGTCAGTTCTTATGATTTTTTACACTACAGAGACAATGTAATATTTACTAATGAGGATATTCTTAAGTTGCCTCCATTTACTATAAAGGTCTCAAGATCATCCTTTTTATACCTGAATAGTATTCCATTGTATAAAAATACCACATTTTTTTTCATTCACTCCACAGTTGATGGGAATTTTGGTTGTTCCAAGATTTAGCTATCACAAATTGTGCTTCTAAGAACATGGGTGCACATATATCACTGTGATATGAACTTCTAAATTTTTCTGGGTAAATACCCAGGATGGGAATAGCTGGATTGAATGGAATGTCCAATCCTAGTTTATTGAGGAACCTCCATACTGATTTCCACATTGGTTGCAGCAGTCTGCACTCCAACCAACAGTGGAGAAGTGTTCCTTTTCCCCGTAATCTCGCCAAAATTTGTTATTAGTTGTTTTCTTGATGGCAGCCATTCTTTCTGGGGTGAGATGAAATCTCAGTGCTGTTATAATTTGCATTTCTTGAATGACTAGTGATGGTGAACATTTTTTCATATATTTATTTGTCATTTGTATATCTTCCTCTGAGAACTCTGATGCCCATTTTTGGAGAGGGTCTTTAAATTTGGGGGGCTTGATGTTTTTCAATGTTCTGGATATAAGTTCTCTGTCTGAGGGATTGTTGGCTAAAATTCCCATTATGTAGGTTTTCTTTTCACTCTGTTGGTGATTTCTTTTGAAGTGCAGAAACCTTTTAGTAATATGAGATCCCAGTTGTTGATTCTTTGAAGTTTTTCCCCGTGCAGTTTGTGTTTTATTCATGGATTCTCTCCCCACCCCTGTCTCCAAGATTTTTACCTACCTTGTCTTCCAGTGGATTTAGTGTTTCTGTTTTCATATTTAGATCCTTCATCCATTTTTACTATAGTATAGGGTATGGTGATAGGCATGGGTCTATTTTCAGTCTTTGGCATATGGAAAGCCAGTTTTTCCAACAGCATTAATTAAAGAATCTGTTTTTTTTTTTTCCAGTGAACATGTTTAGACCCTTTCTCAAATATGAGATGGCTGAGTGTCTTTGTAGTAGTGTTTGCATCTTCTAAGCTGTTACATTGATCCTCAGGTCTATTTCTTTGCTAGTAGCATGCTGATTTTATTATTGTGGCTTTGTGGTATAGTTTCAAGTCAGGAATTGAGATGCCTCCTGTCTTGCTTTTGTTGCCCAGAATCACCTTTGCTATTCTGGGATTCTTCTGTTTCCAGAAGAATTTTAGGAATATTTTTTCTAAATCTGTAAAGTATGTTAATGGTATTTTGATTGGGGTTGCATTGAATCTGTATAGCAGTTTTGGGAGTATGGCCATTTTCACAATATTGGTTCTTCCTCACCAAGAGCAAGGAATATCCTTCCATTTTCTGATATCTTCTCCAATCTCCTTTTATAGAGTAGTATAATTTTCAGCATATAGGTCTTTTACATTATTGGTTAGGTTGATACCTAGGTATTTCATTTTTTTAGATGCTAGTGTGAAAGGCGATATTTCCATAATTTCTCTCTCAGTGAGTTTTTTGTTTTTGTACAGGAATGCTATTGATTTTTGAGTGTTGACTTTGTATCCAGCTACACTGCTGAATTTGTTAGCTCTAGTAGTCTTTTAATGGAGTTTTTGTAGTCTTCTATGTAGGGTAACATGTCATCTGCAAATAATGATAATTTAACTTCTTTTCCTATTTTTATTCCTTTTATTTCTCCCTCTTGTCTGATGGCTCTGGCTAATATTTCCAGAACTATATTGAATAGGCATGGTGATAGTGGACATCCTTGTGTTGTTCCTGATTTTAGAGTGAAGGCTTTCAATTTTTGTCCATTTAGTATAATGTTGGCTGTTTGTTTGTCATAGATGGCCTTTATGAGGTAGAGGTACATACCATGTATTCCAAGTTTCTGTAAGGTTTTTCTCATAAACAGGTGGACTTTATTGAAAGCTTTTTATGCATCTATTGAGATGATCATGTGATTTTTATTTTTGGCTCTATTGATGTGGTATATTACGTTTATTGATTTGCGAATGTTGAACCATCCCTGCATTCCTGGAAAATCCCAGTTGGTTGTGGTGTATAATCTTCTTGATAATTTGGTGCATTCTATTTGCCAATATTTTATTGAGAATATTTGCATCAATTTTCATTAGTGAGATTGGTCTATAGTTCTCCTTTTTGATTGGATCATTCTCTGGTTTTGGTATCAGAGTAATACTTGCCTCCAAGAATGAGCTAGGGAGGACTGCTTCTCTTTCAATTTCATTGAAGTGTCTAAAGAGTATTGGCATTAAATCTTCCCTAAATTTTTTATAGAATTCAGCTGTGAATGCATCAGGACCTGGACTTTTCTTCGTTGGTAAGTTTTTAATCATGTTTTTGATTTCCCTAGCTGATATTGGGTTATTCAAGATTGTTAAACCTTCTTGATTGAGCTTTGGTAGTCCATATGTTTCTAGAAATCTGTCCATTTCCTGTTTGTTTTGCACCCTATGTGAGTAGATATTTTCAAAGTAGGTGTTCATGATGTTTTGAATTTCCATGTGATCTGTAGTAATTTCCTTCTTATCAGTCCTTATTGTGTGGATTTGGGTTTTTCTTTCTTTTTCTTAATAAGGTTGGCCAGGGATTTATTAATTTTATTTATTCTCTCAAAAAGCCAACTCTTTGATCCATTAATACTTTTATTGTTTTTTTTAGTTTTAATTGCCTTAATTTCTGCTCTAATCTTTATAATTGCCTCTCTTCTATAAGCTTTGGGTTTGACTTGCTCTTCCTTTTCTAGAAGCTTGAGCATTAGGTTGTTTATTTGTGCTTGTTCCATTTTCTTGATATGACTATTTATTGCTATATATTTCCATCTTAGGACTGCTTTCCTTGCTTCCCATAGGTTATGGTATGTTGTATCTGCATTTTCATTGTATTGTAGGTATTATTTTATTTATTCTTTAATTCCATCTGTAACCCACTGGTTATTCAGAAGGTTGTTATTTAATTTCCATGTATTTATGCAGGTTTTGCAGGGGTTTTTGCCATTAATTTCCAATTCTAGTATGCTATGATCAGATATTATGCATGGGATCATTTTGCTTCCTTTGCATTTAGGTAAGAATGCTTTATGGATTAATATACAATCCATTTTGGAGAATGACCCATGTGCAGCTGAAAAGAGTGTATATTCTGAAGTGGTTGCGTGGAACACTCTGTAAACATCCACTAAGTCCATTTGCTCACAGATATGGTTCAGTTCTGTTATTTCTTTGATGACTTTTTTCTAGTTGCTCTATCTCCTTGTAACAATGGTGTGTTAAGGTCTCCTATTACAGTTTTGTTCTTGTGTATTTGTTTTTTCATGTCCATTAGTATTTGTCTTACATAGTTGTGTGCACCTGTATTTGGTGTATATATATTTATAATTGTTAGTTCTTCCTCTTGTGGTTTTCCACTTACAAGCATGTAGTGGCCTTCTTTATCTTTTTTAATCCTTTTAGGTTTGAAGTTCACTTTGCAAACAGAATAGCTACCCCTGCTTTTTTCTGATTTCTTGTTGCATGGAATACTGTTTTCCATCCTTTCAATTTTAATCTATTAGGTTTTTTTTTTTTTTAGTCAAATGTGTTTCTTGTATACAGCATATCGTGGGATTCTGTTTCTTGATCCATTCTCTCAACCTGTTTCTTTGATAGGTGATGTGAGACCATTTACACTGATGCATATCACTGATATGTACTCCCTTAACTTTGCCATGTTTTGTTCCTATTGTTGGTTTCCTGTTTTTCTCCCTTGTTTAACTTCTTATCCAGCCTGATGGCTTCCTTCTGTTGTGGTCATTTTTATCTCTAGCATATCTTTCAGTACTCTTTCTAGGCTTGGTTTGGTGGACATGAATTTGTTCAGTTGTTCTTTGTTATGGTAGTGTCCTGTTTCTCCATTAAATTTGAAAGACAGTTTTCTTGGGTACATCAGTCTGGGTTGAAAGTTGTTTTCTTTTAGGGCTTGAAATACTTCACTCTAAGCTCATCTTAACTTGAAGGTTGGTGCTTGAAAAGTCTGCCATGATTCTAATAGACTTTCCTTGATAGGTGAATTCTGTCTTTTTCTAACAGCTTTTAGTATTCTGTTTTATGATGTATGTCTGGAATCTTAATTATTTATGTCTGGGTGTAGATTTATGTTGGTTGTGACTGTTTGGAGTTCTGTATGCCTCACTTATTTATGTATCAGATTTTTTTTTCCATGTGTGGGAATTTTTCCTCTATTACTTCTGTGAATAGTTAGTTATGTAATTTGCATAGACTCCTGCATCTTCACTGATGCCTATTAGTATTATATTGTTTCTCTTGGCATCATCTTGAAGCTGCTGGATTGTCATTTCTTGCTGCTTTGTTGTTTTTATAAGTTCTACCCTTTTATGATCACTACCTGTGATCCTTTCCTCAAGGTCTGAAATTATATCTTCAGCTTCATTTAAACTGTTTTGTCAGCTTTCAGTACAACTTTTTATTTCTTGGATATCTCTTTGAATCTGTTTTATGGATTCTTCTTGTTTTCTGCATTGTTCTTGTAAAGTTTCAATCAATTTCCCATGCTCCTGTATTTTTATCTATTTTTTCTCTAGCTATGTTGTGCAACTCATTTACTGAAGTTGTTATTTCTGTCTTTACCCTAAGACATTATTTCTAATTTTATTTCCTCTATAGCCTCATGGATTTGTTTCTTTATTTCATTTGCTATCTTTTCAGAGATTTCTTGTGTATGATTTTTAAAATCCTCTATTTCAATGTAGCCTATACTTATTCCTTTTGAACTAGATATTTGAGATTGCATTTTGCCTTTTCACTTTGTCATTTTCACCTTTTGGGTAAATATCTGGTCTTTCAATCCCAACAGTCTCAACTATCCATAGTGTGAGTTTTAGGGTCCTACCATGTGGTTCATGTTTGTCCAATAGCTGGGTACCACAATGAAGAGGAGATCCAGTCACCTGAATTCCTCCTACAGGGCCTGTATGGTAAATCCTACATTCTTTCTGGGTTAACTAGCCTAGATGTATTGATGTAGGCCAACTCTTAGTTCCTGCCTTTGCTATTTCTTCAGGTTGTTGCAGGTCACCAGTGTTTGTGTCAGCTGAGGCCCTACTGTGTCACTGGGGGTCTCATAAGCTGTTTAAATTTTCTCCAAGTTGGGGGGGTGCTCATTGGTGCTCTCCTCAACCTGTCTGATGTTCTCTGTGTGGAGGAGGGGATTACCCACTCTCTTGCCAGGTTTGCCAAGGTCTTACAGTTGGAGGGAGCTTCACTTCTGCTCCTGTATACTGCATACCTCTATTTTAGGGTTAAACCCAAAACACTGACTGGAGCCTGCTGAGGTCTTCTGTTTGGGTGAGGGGCATCCAGCCAGCATGGTAATGCACTGTAGTTAAGTGTTCTGGGGTAGGGGATTGGATCCAGTGATCAACTGCAGTACTAGTTCCTGGAGGTGGGTGGGTTCCCCAAGGGACAGACCCGCAACAGCATCAGAGGTGACCCAGGCCTGCTGGGGTGTCCCAGGTTTTCCTGGCTGAGGGGTGGGCCCAGTGGCGGCAGTCCAAGGCCACCCAGGCATGCTGGGGGCTTCCCAGGTGTTCCAAGCCAAGGGGCGAGCCCAGCAGTGGTGGTCCAATGACCATTAAATTTAAATTGTCAGTTTTTCTCCACAATCTTATGAATGGATTAAGAATCTAATTTAATGCCAGGGATTGTAACCTCAGACTAAATTAGATTTAAAGATGTAAAAAGGTTACAAAAGATAAAAAGAGACTGTATACAATGAAAAAAAATCACTTTATAATCATATTCACAGATGGCAACAGTACTTAAAAATATGTGAAAAAAAGCAAACAAAATTAAAGAGAAACAGAATTTTAAAATTAATGATCACAAACTGAAGTATTCCACTTTTAATGGGGATTAGTATTTCTAGACAGAAGGTAATGAGGAAATAGAGAACTCGAACATTATAAATAAACTAGAAGTAACAAAGACTGAGTTTGTGTATTTCACAAAAAAGAATACACATTCTTCTCAACTACATATATACTATAAGCACACAAGAAGCTTAGTAAAATTAAACTTACTTAATTCATAAAAATGTCTTTGTAGCCTCAATGGAACTGAAAAATGTTACACACACTTATAAGTTTAGCAACATATTCACAAATAACCAATAAATCAAGAAAATAAGTCTCAACAGAAATTTAAAAATGTCTGAGATAAATGAAAATCAAGATACAACAAACATGTTTGACGTTTACCCAAAGTGGTGCTTAGAAAAAGTTTCATGGAAATTCCTCAATATCATTGGTCATTCCAGAAATTCATATTAAAACAACCCTGAGATTTCATCTCACTCCAGAAAGAATGGCCATCATGAAGAAACTAACCAAATGCAAAATCTGGAGAGGCTGTGGGGAAAAGAGAGCCTTCTCCACTGCTAGTGGGAGTGTAAATTCGTACAATCCAGTGGCAATTAGTATATAGCTTCTCAGAAAACATAAACTAGTATTTGTCTTACATAGAATTTGACAAGCTATTCTGTTTCTTGCTTTCTTCCCCAAAGAGTTAAAAGTATCATACCATATCAATATATGTGCACATCCATGTTTATAACAGCAAAATTTGTAATATCTAAATCCTTAATGTAGCCTACATGCCCATCAACAGATGAATGGATAAAGAAAATGTGTTTTTTTAAATATACAATGGAGTACTACTCTGCCATAAAGATAAACTTAAGACACTTTTAAGTAAATGAGTACACTTGAGACCATACTTTTAAATACCATATAACAAACACATATTTAAATATCACATTGCTCTCTTGGTTAAGAAACCACAACCATAAATAAGGACCAAAATGGAGGATTGACATTGGGAGGTAAAAAATATTGAAATGGGAAGAGGAACAAAGGAGGAATTAGGGGAAGGGAAAAGGACAAAAAAAATGGAGGGAAAAAATTGAAACAAAGCTTTTGTAATTGGGGAGGAGAAGAGAGGTGAGAAGGTAAAGAGAGGAATTGGAAAAAATAAAGATACATTATGCAAAAGTACAAATTCCCCATGATGAATATGATCAATATATATGACAAATATGTATTAATAAAGAGAGTTATCAAGTTGACAACAGAGTTCTACAATCTTCAACATAAAGAAGCTAAAGTAAAAAAATACTCAAAATAGGTAGAAGGCATACAAATTTTTGAAAGCAAATTAATGAAATAGTGAGAAAAATAATCCCCAAAACTAAAGAAACTAAAATTTGTATTAGATAAACTATGTTTACAAACTAGACAGATTGATCAAGGAGAAATGAGGAAAGTGAAATTACTAAAATTAGAGACTGATGGCATTGTCAACAATCTTATATAAATGAAAGTGACTATAATGGCATATTTTGAGTAATTGTAAGCAAGAAAAGTATATACCCATGATTGAAAGGAACACATTCCTACAGAGATATAAACCATTAAGTTAAATAAGCAAATTCCAAGGGGGCATTTTATTTTATTTTATTTTATTTTATTTTATTTTTGTTTTCCAGTTTTGCATATACTTTAAAGCAGTTTGCTTACAATCACCAAAACTCAGGAAATCAAAATTAAATGTTACTAACAGACTATGAGGCTTGTATTTCTATTTGCTTGAATTAATCTGAAGCTTACATGACCACCGGGAAAATGTGTAATGATAAAAATAAATGAGAGACTATTTGGAAAAAATGAAAAGTTTGAACCGAGTTACCTTTGTCTGACACCTGTGATAGTTCTCTGAAATTAAGTGTAATTTTGATTAAAAATGATCATTTTTAGCCAAGTTGCTAGCAGTTAAATTTGAACTTTTAATAATTTCAGATTAAAATTGTTTTAAAGTAGTAGAAAAGACAAAATAACTAGTCACAAAGATAGAGGAGGCCTGCACTTGAACAGAGATACTTCAATTTGTTCACCCTAAAATAATTTTCACTATCAATTAGATTTGAGGCACTTTACAAGTTACTACAATATTGACTATAAAACAGACTTCTGTAGTTCTCTTGGAGCTTACAGGGGTGAGGGGAAGGAGAAAAAGAGTGAAGAGAAACTATTATGTCCTTTTCAGATTATATATACAAATATTTATACATACATATAAATATACATACACATATACATATTTATGTGACATTAATTCTGAAATAAAAATCCATTGTTTTCTAATTTTGCTAAGATCTAAGGACTTGCAAGTTTCTATTTAAAAAGAAATTTGTTAAAGAGATACTGTTAATTGTTGACTGCTAATAAATATTTCTCCCAAGAAGATTGAAAAATAGTCACTAAACATATAAAGTTTCTCTACATGATTAACTACCAAAAAAGTGGAGATAAAAATCACAATGGAACTTCACTTTACACTCACTAGTAGGCTTATAATAAAAAGATAATAACAAGCATTACAAAGATGCAGAATGACTGGAACTATCAGAAACCATTGGAGGGATTTTAAAATGTTCTAATCACTTTGGAAAAGAGACTGCTGTAGAACAGAATGTTAACACAGGCATTAGCATTTGGTCCCTCAGTTCTGCTTCTACCTATGTGTCCAAGAAAATCAAAATATGTGACCATTCAAAAACATACATATGAATTTCCATTGCTATGTTAGTTTTAGTAGATAAAAAGTAACCATAACCTAAATGTCTATCAGCTAATGAATGCATTGTGAAATATGTAGTATAGCGATATAATTATGAGTTGTGCAGTTCCTTTCTGTGGTAAAATTGATTATGGCAATGAATGCAAAACTCTGAATATGCTAAAAACCATTGACTCATATTTTAAATGGGTGAATTGTATGGAAATGTGAAATAATAAAACCACTGAAAAACAACAACATTTTATATCCCAGAAAAAAGTTAAAGATGGAAAGTGTGAGCAATTATTGACATTATGTGGCCCATTATAGAGTCTGAAGATGATACTGCCTCCTGGGATGGAGGCTGCAATAGGAAAAAGACTATCTTTTGTAAAATGGAGTAGGTTTCATGATCCCTGACTAAACTGAAAACATAAGATGTATTTTATTGTAGAAATAAAACTCAGAGTACCTATCTTGGCATGATAAGACCAAATTTAGCACTGTTTACATAGTAGAAGCATTATGAGTGGAAATTTTAACAGAAAAGCTTCTCCTTAATCAGTAATTCCATGCAGTTTGTGCAGGCAATATAGAATAATTTCTCAGGTTATAATTGCCTTCATATTCCACAGCTTGAATTACTCTATATCAAAAAATGCTTTAAAATTAGATAAATAGCTCCTACTGAACAGGAAATTGCTGTTAGAAATCTTAAAATATTAAAGGTAACAAATCACCAAGAAGTCTCTAAGTGATCGTAATTGCAAATGATAGCATATGTAGATGACACGATATGGAATTTATATCAGACTTTGTAGTTGTTTTCATAAAGTGATTTTTCAAGATTTATTCATCTCTATCATCATGAATGATGACCTGTTGTTAGTTCTGGACATGGAACAATATTTTCAGCAAATGCTATTTTCAATTGTTGCATAATATTTCTCAAGTTCTATAAACTTGGTTTAAATTCTATTTGGTAATTGTCCTCCACGCTAATATCCTTCAAATGATTTCTGGTCCAGGCTTTTAGAATCCATCTCCATGTCTGATGATTCTCATATTCTCACCAGGCCTGTTTTTATATCCCTTGGACATGTCATGACCCTTTTATTCCTCCATTCTTCAAAATTTTCTGCCAGAGTTATATTCATGTCTGTTTCATTATAGATTATGAATTTCTGAAAAAGGGGACACTTATTAATCATGTCCTTTCTTGTTTTCTCAATCCTCCCACTGCGTGCATTTTGAAGATCTGCAATGTATCAAGGCAAAATACTATGCATTAAAACTCCATGCAAGTAGAAATTTTTTTAAAGTTGGAAAATTCCACAGTCACTTATATAAGGTTCTCCCCATTAACCAGGAAGAACTGCTAATACTAACATTTAAATAAACTGGACACAAGTCTAGGCTAACGATGTTAGTAATAGCTAATAGGCACTGTGCTAAGCTTAACATGCCTTGTCTTGTGTGATTTTTACAGTAACTCAGTTTTCCATGTTGTAAATGAAACTTAGAAACATTAATTAGCTCAGCCATGCTTTATCAGCAAAAAAGGAATGCATTTTGGACTTGAATACAAATCCATCTGATTTCTTAGCCCCTTCAAAACATCTCTTTGCTAGTTTATTGCCAATGCATAAAAATCCATAGTTATGCTATAATGAAATGTAAATATTTGTTTAGATTTTCTAGTTTATTGTCTGTGTTAACTTTGTTCCATAATTAAAAAGAAAATGGCTCCCAGTTGGGTTTAATTACCAAAGTGACTCTACTGGAAATGGCATTTCTGGGTTTTCTTTCCTTTGTCTAACCAGGACCAGAACAATTTACACTGATACTATGTTAAGCAATGAAAGACCTTGAAAGCTTTATCTGTGCTATGCAAATGTCTTAATAATAAGATGAGAACATTATGATTACAAGATGTTATTTATCAAGAGTTGCTGTATCCCTAATTAGAATGATCATGGTTTTATAGAGTAATGCTTCCTCATAACCAAGCTATTCATCTACATTCCTTGCTTTCTTGTCACATATTTAAAGACCAATGGACAAAGTAATTTTCAAAGAAGTTAGAAAGAAAATTTGTTTGATTTGCAATTAAAAAAACATTTGTCAATAATACATTTACAAACTATGGATGATAGTTTTATTTTTCATAAAGTCATAGTGAGAAAACTGGTACATTTAAGCCAAAGACAAAGTTAAAGTAAATCTTAACTTTCCTATTAATTTTGTGGTACAGAGTAAATCACTGATTTGGGTGGGCTTTTATTTCACTCATCTATTTATTAGATACATAGTTCAGTTTGCTCCAAAATGTTATTTATAGAGATTGAAAAACTTAAATAGAGAGGAAAAATCATAGTCTAGTGCCTCTAAAAATTAAAATTGTGAAGTTATTAAAATCTTTGTTGAAACTTCTTGGAAGAATTTGATAGCAAAAAGTACATTTATTCTTTATAAGAGACATCATATAGAGAATACATGACTATATATATATATATATGATTGCAAATATAACTATTAATCATATGTATAACATTATGTATTTGGTTAATAACATTAAAGTCTTACCTGTTATGAAACCACTAAACTCTCAGACCCTTAGGTTTCTTAAATGCACAAAAGAAATAGTAGTAAAACCTGCTTCATTATGTTTTTCTAAAAAATAAATGATACATGTTTAACAAAGCTGACTGAGGATGCTTTTTACAATATAAAGTGAATTCATGACAGACACTAGGGAATTCTATTCTCTCCACTTAAAAAACAAGTAAGCAGAGGTTCAATTAAATAGTTTGCTTATTATCTGGTTGTAGTGGTGCTAGCTTAGAATCCCAGCACTTGGCAGGCTGATGCTTGGCAGGATCACTGAAAGTTTGAGGTTACCCTGGGGCACATAGTGAGTACCTGAAATATATAGTAAGACCCTGTCTCAAAAAAAAAAAAAAAAAACACTGTTTGCTTACATTCCCACATACAGAAGTGACAAGCATCAGAATTAGAATTGGGTCCTGTCCATTTCTAAAATTCATAACCTTTCTCTTCCACCATGTGTTACTCAATCTGCTAACTCACCTTTCCCCTACTTGAATTTCTCCCTTTGTGCTTTTACATATCTGAGGCCTATGATGATTATGTTTCATTATAAAATGATTTAATACTGGCTCCCAAAGCATTTAAACTCATTTTTAGTTGCTTCACTGTAAAAATTAAATGTGAGGCTATTAGTTAATATCTCAGTATGAAAAGAAAATTCTTAAAAAATTCTCCATTGAGATCAAGCCTAATAATTAGAATCCCTTGTAAAATATGTATGAAATTTTCATACCACCAGGTTTTAATAACAAAAAGCTTTTAATGGCAATTATATAGTATGTTAGCATTTGCTATTATTAAAATTATGAAAGTTGCATCGTTTTATTTTTTTCATTTATTTTTTTAAATTTTTATTTAAAGAGAAAAAAAGCAAAACTGAAAAAGGGTAGAAATAATACAGAATTTCAAAAACAAAAATAAACACTAAGAAATTACTAGTTGATAAATTACATACTGTCATCTTAGAAATAGTTGTTCAAGTTACAAAATTAAAGCATAAAAAGTGGACATTCAAACAGTGAGAATGCAAGCAGTTCTGTTCAATGATCCAACAAAAACTTGGTAATATGGTTATCTATCTTGCATACTTAAGTATATATGCAGTTATATCCTTTAGAGGACTTTCTTTCCCTCTTTTTTTACAGTATTGATTACACATTCAGGGTTTTATTACTCCTACAGTTCTTATTACTTTTTACACTAGATACACAATGTGATATTTATACATATGATTCTTATTTGTTTCACTTACGAGGATAGTCTCAAGTTGCCTCCATTTACCTATGAATGCCTCATGATCATCCTTTTTATAGCTGAATAATATTCCATTGTATAAAAATATCACATCTTTTTCATCCACTCTGCAGTTGATGTGCATTTTGGTTGTTTCCAATATTAGCTATTACAAATTGTGCTGCTATGAACATGGCTGCACATATGTCACTATGACATGAACTTTTCAGTTTTTCTGAGAAAATACCCAGGAAGGAAATAGCTGGATTGAATGGAACTCCAGTGTAGAAGATGCAAGCACAACTACAGAAACTCAGTCACCTGATATTTGACAAAGGGGCTAAACATGTTCACTGGAAAAAGGATAGCCTTTTTAATACCTCTTTAATAAATGGTGTTGGAAAAATTGGCTTCCCACATGCCAAAGACTGAAAATAGGCGCATGCGTATCACCATACACTAAACTAAAGTCAAAATGAATCAAAAATCTAAATATGAAAACAGAAACACTAAATCTACTGGAGGACAAGGTAGGTAGAAGTCCTAGAGACATAAGGGTAGGCAGTGAATTCATGAATAAAATGCAAACTGCATGGGGAACACTTCAAAGAATCAACAACTGGGATCTCATTGAAAAGTTTCTGCACTTCAGAAGAAATCACCAACAGAGTGAAAAGAAAACCCACAGAGTGGGAAAGAATTTTAGCCAACAATTTCTTAGACAAAGGACTTAGATCCAGAACATATAAAGAATCAAAAAACATCAAGCCCCCAAATTCAAAGACCCTTGCCAAAAATGGGCATCTGAGATGAGCACACAGTTCTCAGAGGAAGTTATACAAATGGCAAATAAATACGTGAAGAAATGTTCACCATCACTGGTCATTTGAGAAATGCACATTAAAACAACACTGAGATTTCACCTCACCTCAGAAAGAATAGCTGCCCTCAAGAAATCAACTGATAACAAATGTTAGTGAGGCTGTGGGGGGAAAAGGAACACTGCTCCACTGTTGGTGGGAGTGTAGACTGGTGCAACCACTGTGGAAATGAGTATTGGAGATACATCATTTTATTTTTATCAAACTTTTCACGATGAGACATTTTTAACAGTGGTGAAATCAAGGCATAGGAAATTAACAGGAGTAGGCCAGTATTTCAGTACTAGTAGTGGTAAAATTGTACAACTGAACCCAAACTAGCTAAAAAGATAAATTTTCTTCCACTGGCAGGACTATTCTGCACCCCAAGTGTTTTCAGTAATGAAGTCGTACCTTACAACTCAGTTGTATCCAATTTAAAAACCAGTATATATACTCCCAAGTGACATTTACTTCACAAGCAAATAGAGAATCAGTAGCATTTGAACAGAGAGCAATCATTGTTTTTGTGCTTGTGTGTTGAACATAATGCTTATCTAATATTGGCATATTGGAGACAGACTAGGGAAGGATGAGCAGTTGTCCTTACAAGAGATCCAGAGTGTATTTGTGCATGTCAAATGAGGCTTCAGCTGCCTGACTACTGTTGGCCACCACTGGGGAAAGTGATTGAAACTGATGTTTCACCCACCTCTATGAGAAATGTTTTTATGTTAACACCCAGACTTTGCACAATGACTGGTAGGTATATGCATCTCTCTCAGCCAAAGCCCTTCTGCACTCAGTTAGGATCTTGGGAAAATAATAAATTACAGCAAGAATATAGAACATTATGTGACATGCTCTGAATCCTGGCAATCTCCTGCTTATATGGAAAGGAAAAAAATGATTTGCTTCTCATCACAGCAAACTTTTGCTTATCAGAGTGATGTCCCTGAAAGCTGACTGAGGATGGTTTATAAACTCCGATTATCCACCAAAGGGGGAAAAAATGCCTACTAGTTAGGTCAGGTGCTTTTATTGTAATAGCTCTTCACTTCCCTATTCCAAATCTTTTCAGCTATTTGCCTTCTGTTTTGTAGACCATGGTTCTATTTTTACCTATCAGGACCCACTAATGGAATATGAAAGATAGGAAAAAAACACATTCTCATATTGTAAACTGTAGGTAAGAATGTGGACACTGGGCCTGGGTCCCTTCCAGTCTACTCACTGTGTGTCCTTAAATAGTTCTTCCATTTCCTCAGTTTTCTAATTTCTAAATTGGAAAATTAGTGTAAATAACCATTCAAATTCAACAAGGTAAAATATTTATAATGATTAGACTAGTAGTAGGTTTTATAAATGGCATTACTTAGGGCATTTAATGCTAACTCTTACAATAAAAATATATTATCTGATTCTCCTAAAAGTCTGTAGACTGGTACATTAAGCCCAGTTTTCATGTGAAGAAAATATTTCCCAAAAGGGCAGATGGAGAAAAGCTGTTGTGGAATGTGAGGAATGAGCTTGACAAATCCTCTCCCCCAAAAGTAATTCCATGGTTGGACAAAACTGTCTAAAACCTCTTAAACAACCATCAAGCTCTAGAATTCCACAAAATGCATACAGTAAATAGACATTTTTATATGAAAACTTTGAATTTCATATAAGAATAGTGAGAGTCTTTAATGTTATTTCCCTGAGCTAATGATCCCTTCAATCAAAAGTCTTGGTTTTCAGGAAATGATTTCTTTTTCACCTTTATTTCTAACTCATAATTTTGTTGGGTATAGAATTCTTGCTTAATATTGTTTTTCTTTTACAGCTCTTTGGCTTTCATTCTATCAGAGTAGATATTCACCATCAATCATATACTGTTTCACTGTATTTCTCTTTACACCAAACCCAAGATGACAAAGATTGTTTTCCAGTTTATCAAAAGTTGTATAAATTTATTAAGGCTTTAGATTTAGGTATATGTCCAATTTTAGTTAATTTTTGTATATGAATTATGGATGTGTAAATTATGGATGTGTGTCACCAGCATATATATAAACTATGTCACCTTAACACATATCACAGCATCACAGCAGACAATTTATGCATATTCTAACTATAAGCAAAGGTTGAATCTACATGTAAAAGTATAAAATATTTATTTCGTAAAAGATATTAAATAACTGAGTTTTCAAATCTTGAGATTTTTGTACTTCACCATTATATGATATAAAAATACATTTAATCAGTGTGGACTTGCTACTACAAAATAAAAGATGTGAAGTCAATAAAAATATTTCTGGTGGAGCCAGATGACATCTAAGTGATATCTCCCAGTTATCATTTTTCCATAGACATGCCAGTTGAACAGATATTCATGTACCAGCCTACCCTCACAAGAGCAAAGGAAGTCAGCTGAGAGACCATAGTATAACAAAGTGAAAAGAGATCCTGAAAAAGGAAGTTTTCTCCACTACAACTCAACTATTGTGGGAAAAAGGGAATTAAGCACAGTCATTATATTAAAAACTCAGTACCCCACCCAAGTGCTAGGAAAAGCCCCATGACATCTACTGCCAGGCCAAAATCCATGAACTGAAAAGATTTAGACCAATTGACTGACTACAACAACTGAAAGAAACTGAATCAGATACACAGAAAAAATTGTAAGGACATCACCTATTCAAATATTCAGGCTGCCAGTGTTATTAAATGTTCTCTAGGACATAAAACAATATACAGATCGAATATGTCATCTATCAAAAAACCAATGACAACTTTTGTATAGCTTGAAAATATCACCCTAAAATTTATCTGAAGCCAGAAAAACCTTGGCTAGCCAGATCTATCAAGATTAAAAAAAAGAGACATTGTAAACTTTAAAACACTACAAAACTATAGTACTCAAACAGCATACTATTTAAATATAAACTGAACTCTTCACAGTAGCTAAGTTATAGAGACAACTTGCTTGTCCATCAACTGATGAATGAATATTTTGCTTTTTGTATGAGTTACATAACAAATTTAAAAATATTATCTGCTTTAACTTTTTTATATTTTAATATGAAATAGCAACTATAGGTTGACCAAAGGACACTGTAAAAAATAATAATAGGAGAGGAAGTATATGCCTCTATTTTTAAACTTTCTAACTAGTGATTGTAGTAATTTGCAATTAGACTATGACAGCTGGTGCCTATTTTTACAATTTTATTTTGTCTTAGATGTGCATTTGATAAAGTGGCTCAACTCTCTACTTCACAATATATCTACAAAAATTCTTTATGAACCTCCTATATCTTCCTCCCCATCAGATGTACTTATTATTGAATTTTTGATAAATTTTATCATGGTAAATTGAATGTTTAATCATATTTAATTTTCTCCAAGTGTTCTTTTGTGATAAACAATATTTTGTTGCTCCCTGATAAAGTGCCTCTTTATCTTCTGAACACTGCAATTACCAAACTGTCTTCAACTAATTATGGAATGAATGAAAAATTTTTTTCCTATTTCCAATTTTAATGCATAATATGGAAACATTTCTTTTCTTTTATTAACCCACAAATCCATATAAGAAATACGTTGACATTCTCATTGTAAAAACTGAGTACACTCAATTTTATAGTTACACTCAATTTAGAATACTAAAATTTTATAGAAAGCATGCAGTAAACACATCCTTCTGAATAAATTTAAATTGTGTGTCCTCATTTTCTTCACTAATATGTTCAGCCTGCATGTATTCTTCGATTAATGGCAGAATCTCCTTTTTTAATTTTATTTTTTACTTTTTGTTTTCCAAGACGGAGACTTGTTAAGTAGTTCAGGCTCACCTGGAACTCATGGCAGTCCTCTTCAGCTTCTTGAGTGCTGGAATTATATAGGCCTGCACCACCGTACCTGATTCAGAATGATTTTGTTAAACTGATGTTACATCTGTGGGTACTATTTACCTGATAATTAACATTTTCAGGGAGCCTAATTAATCTTTTTCCTGGCTCAAAAGAACTTTCCAACTAGCATTGCAGATTTATGCGGAGAAAAGTAACTCAAAGGCTTGATAATTGAGATCTTGTAATGTGCTTTATCATTTAAAAGTTTTGACATGTATTGATTTCATACTTTGCCCTAATTAAATCTTATTTAGCTGGCAATTTTCAGAGTATGAAAGTGAGAAAATTCTGAAATGAAATGAGTAGAGTATATTTTGTATTATTTAATATTGATTTCAATGTACCATTTTTATTTAAATGTATTTAATTGATGCATAAGACATAAGGATTATACATAATAATGTAGTACCAGGTAATAATATGATACATCTACATAATGTGTAATGAGTAAGTCAGGAAAAGCATGTCTTTCTTCTCTGCTTCAGTATGATGAAAACTTTCAAATTTTTTATAGTTTTTCAAAATGTTCAATTCATTATTATTATCGGTGGTCACCCTTCTATAAATATTACAAACTCAACCTTTTTCTTGCCTGACTGCAACTTACTCCCTAGTCATCAACACTATTTTTAAAGCTTTCATGTCTCCACATTGCTTTCTGTCTCCTCTTGAAACTACCTGGAATCTGAATAAAATCTTCCACAGTGTGCTAATATTTTAGTTAAGATTTAAGAGAAGTAAGACTGCACCCAACAGATCATATGAAAATTATACTTTTTATCAGAAATCCAAACTAATTAAATGGCCTGGTTTTGACTACTTTATTGGTTTCTAAAGGAAGGATCAGTAACCACCCCCCCCCAAAAAAAAATTCTGTGTGTGAGATTGAAAAAAATGCCCTAAGATGGTAGGACAGAATAATTAAACTTGGAGAAAAACAAGACATATTTTTAAATGTATATGCTAAACATACCAAATAATAATCTTAAATAATCAATATTTAACATTTTGTAGATATGCACATATACACACATAAAATTACCATGTATGAAATCACTTCCTGGCAGATAAACTAGATGCATATTTCCAAGTTTCACAAGAGAAATATAAAAAAAATGTTTTTTTAAAAATTTTGATTAATTTTTTGGTGCAATATAATGTAATACCAATATAATGATATATATATATATATATATATATATATATATATATATATTCACACATCAGAGGAAGTTTGTACCTATACATGATATATCTTAATTCATCTTTTTCCCCCAGTTCTCTCCTCCCTTCAACCCATTTTCCTCTTTGTCTTGGTTAATCTCTTGTTGCTGAGACAAAATGCCTGACTCTCAAATTAAGGAAGGAAAAGTTATTTAGCTCAGTTTGTGGAGGTTTCAGGCATAATCAGCTGGCTCCAAGGCAGAGTGGTGTGGAACAGGGGCAACACTTCAAGGAAGGAAAGACAGCAAAAGCAGCGCAAACCAAGAGGCGGGAGAGCAAGTCTCTTTCCTTTATCCTGTACGCCGGTTATGCCCACGCAGGAGGTGGTGGGAAGGATGTAGCATTCACACCATCACCTTTGTGCCCTTCTCTTGCACAGAATGAAGATGTTTACAAAGAGATGAAACTGCACCCCTGCTGGGTCCCTTTAAATGTCTAAACTTCTCAAGCAGACACAATGTATCAACTATAACACCTTTCTTAATTACAAAAGCTTTGCTTCAATTTTCTTCCTATTATCTTTTTCTCTTTTTCCTTTTTTCTTCCTTCTTTTCCTCCTTCCCCTTCCCTTGATTACTTTCCCATTTGAATATTTTCTCTCTGTTTTCCAGTGTCTATTATACATTTTGGTCTAAATTTTCCCTTTTAGTTTCTCACACCAGGAAACAATGTTGTATTTAAACAGTGTGTCCGATTAGTTGATTTAGGAGTATGGACTCTATCTTTTTTTTCTTTTTCCTTCTTTCCTTTCTCTTATCCTATTCATAGTTCCTCTTTCTTTTGAACAGTTTCTTCCTATTTCACAATATCTTTTTATGTACTTTGGTCCTTATTTACACATGTGATATCCATGTGAAACCACTTGCCAAAGACCAAACCTAGACCCATATTACTCACCATGCACTAAACTGAAATTGAAATGAATCAAAGATCTAAATATTAAAGCAAAAACACTAAATCTGCTAGACGAGACTATAGGCAGAACTCTTGAAGACATAAATGTAGGCAAAGATTTCATTAACAAGACCCGTTATTGCACACCTATGTCCTTTTACATTTTAAACTTTTGTTTTTGTTTTTTGGTTCTGGGGATAGAACTCACGACCTGATGCTTATGTCACAGACCTAAATCCCCAACCCCTATCCTTTTATATTTTAACTTCGTATTACATTGTTATTATTAAACTTTTTTTTTTTTTTGAGACAAGGTCTAACTATGCAGTTCAAGCTGGCCTTGAGCTCACTTTGTAGCCTGAGCTGGCCTCAAATTTGCAACAGGCCTCCTGCCTCCTGAGTGCTGGGATTACAGGCTTGTGGCACCATGACCAGCTCAAGCATTTTGTTATTTAGCTTTTAAAGAGCTTTACAGAATATGAAAGTTAATCATTTATTCATTTTTATTTTTTATTGTCTCCAATGTTCTTTCCTTATGTAAATTCATGTTTTGCCTAGATACCTTTTTTATTTAATCCTTTATAAAGTATTTCCTTTAATATCTTTTAATGCTATTTTATTATAATTATGTTAGTGTTTATAAATTAGATTAAGAATTTATATCACTTTCATATTTGAAATATATAGTCATTCTGTGTAAAATTATAGTGTGACATTAATTGCATTGGTACTTTGAATATAGTGCTCTGTGAACTTTTGGCTTATATTCATTATAGTAAATCCTCTCTTAATATCTTTTCACTCTCTATACTTAAAATTTCTTTTCTTAAAATTATAAATAATGTTTAACATTTTTATTTTTTATTGCTGGCTTGAATAATTTGTTATGAACTGCTTTGGTATAATTTTCTTTATTGTGCTTATAGTATTTGAGTTTTTTGCTGTAATTGAGGCAATTATTTCTTGAAGTATTTTTCTGCTTTTACTTTGTATCCTTTGGTGACTACAGTTGAAAAAAAAAAAATATATATATATATATATATATATATATATATATATATATATATTCTTTTAAAGTTGCCTCATGGCTCATTGATGCAGTCTGTGTTTTTTAAAATTCTTTTTTCCTTTATGTTAATTTTTACATTTTTTATGATCTATGTATTCAATTTCATTAATCATTTTTTTTGCAATGTCCAATATGTCAGTTATCAACTAACTTGCATTTTTAAAATCACACATTATAGATTTTATTTTTCAAAGTTCAGTTTGTTTTTAAATTTTTCTTACATCTCTACTTTTTGACTACATAGGAACCATTGAAATAACCAGTAAATAGTTATTGTTTGATAATTCTAACATCAGACTCAAAAGCATGTAGGTTTCAATGAACTGAATTTTATCCACATTATATGCTGCATTTTTTATTCCTTTATAGATCTAGAAGTTATTGAAAAATTGCCACTTCATGATATTTGGATATTTCTGCTTTCCTGTAAAACCACTTGACTTAGAGTTCTTTAGATCATGTTGATCTTGCCTTTATTATGTGTTTAATCTAGAACCAATTATCTACCATTTTTTTAGAGAAAACCCTTTTATATACTGATTAACTGTAAATTCCATCAAAAGTAGCCATCACCTGTATTTGTAGTTGAGAAATTTTTGTAGTGATCATAGAAGTGATCCTCTAAGTAGTGTTTGAACATTCACTAGTATGAACCTTAAATACTGGATTCAAGAGCATTTTCAAGCTGGTTGTAGGTGTTCCCTTCTTTCTCCTGGAGATTGATTCTCATATCAATATCCATTTTGAATTTTTCAAATTTGGACAGTTTCTGGTCATAATCTTGGTACTTAACTTTTAAAGGAGGTACACATGGCTCTTTATGTTCCTGGTCTAAGACCAGATCACAGCTATGGATAATTCTGTCTTGATTAAATAATAATTTTTCTTAAAGTTTCAAAGAATTCTATATTCTATAATCAATTTCAATTTGATGTGCAAATATATTTTTACAAAGGATGTTCAATTCTTACTTTTAGACAACCAAACTTTTTGCTGTTTGAGATAGTTGTGTCAAATAGGCCAATATCAAATGGTTTATCACCTGATGAATTATCAGTGATTTGCAAAAACACTTACTATTTAAAATACATGGGAGAGTCAAGTGTGGTGGCACAGGTTATAATCACAGCAGTGGAGGAGGCTGAGCAAAAGAATCACAAGTATAAGCCCAGCCTAGACAACTTAGCAATTTAGCAAAGTCTTGTCTCAGAATGAAAAATAAATAAACCAAGTGTTAAAAGCGCTGAGTGTATATCTCAATATGGAGTCAATATCCAGTATTAATTAATAATGAATTAATTAAAAATCTATTAGAAATATTTCAAAACTCCAAGAGCTAAAATATTCTCTTTCTTTCATCATATGTTTTGAAGCATTTTTTTTCTTTTGAAAACAGGTTGAACTGAATAAAATACTTGAAATATGTGCATACATTTAAAAGAGCAAGTCCAAAAATAAATAAATAAAATGAAATAAATCAAAAACTAAAACAGCAAATCCACCACTATTTATCTTCAAGTTTCCAGATTTCTTTTTTTCATTGTATCCTGAGATACCAGTAGGTTATTCTGAGTTACATTTCTCTGATATTATTTTTCTAATTTGGAATATATTAAGAAATATTTACATACCTTTTGCAAAGTAATATTTCTTAAAGGTACTTTCTTTGGTTATGCTGTAAGATAAAAATTTATGAGTGTTGTCCCACAAAATATTTACATAATTTCTATCATGACTTTTATAAGATACTTAATTATACAGTATAAAATAAACTCATTCCAAAAAATCTTTCTGGAAATAAACCAAAATTAGATGTTAGTACCATTTATTGAATGCATACTATGTGATATATTTTGTACCACGTTGGTTTATACCTATAATGTTACACATCTGTCTTTGATTTATAAATTTGATCTTTTAGGAGCCGGGGAGTTAGCTCAGCAGTATAAGTGCCTGCCTAACAAGCACAATGTCATGAATTTGATCCCTCATACCAATAAAATAAAATAAAATTTATCTTTTATTTAAAAATTTTTATATATGGCAGAAGGAGAATATCGCAAAAGTAAAGTCAGTCATTACATAATCAAAATAAGTTAATTTTAATTTTTCTTAAAGTATGCATTTTTGCTAATTCTCTCCCTCACAAGTATGTATTTACTTGTTTGAACCTTTATAAAAAATCTGAAATTAAAGCTTAAGTTAAAAATCAAGGAAGTGATATAAATTTTACCTAAATTTTTAATTTTCTGGCATATTATATTTCATTTGTATGCTCTAGCCAATGCACACATTTTCTTTTCAGATGTTATGTATATGTTATGTGTGCATGGACCCCACTGAAGTGCTTATTCTTTCCTTTATCACTAGTGCCCAAGCGTTTCTCATTCATTTTTGGACTATTTAGTGCACAGTGTAGGGCCTCACAGAAAGTAGATTCCCAGGATCCTGGATGATAAATTGGTCCCTTATTAAAGCCCTTACAGATGTCATTTTAAACTCAGGAAGGACAGTCCACCAAAATTGTTTGGGGAACTTTTTCAGACTCCACCCACTGCTCTAAAAATTACATAACATGGTAAGCCAATAATATTCATGGGACTACATTGTGTCCTTTACATATATTGTGCTGAAACAGGTTAAGAAAAGCTGCTTATTGAAAAAAAAGGACTTGGTATTATAGCTATATCATGTATATTTATTGCCGTACTACTTAGAGCTTCTTCTGTGAGCCAGTGCCAATCTGTAACCCATGTGTTAAAAGTGTACAATAAATGCAAAATTTGAGAAAGTGAGTTAGAATATTTAAGATAATTTCAACATTGCCTTGGCATATAAATTTCTGAATAATAGGCTTAAATATTGTTTTTCTTTATTTTACAATCATATTTCTTAATTCAATCCATATACAACTAATTTCAGTAAACAAATGAACAAAATACTTTCCCCCCCCAGAGAGTTTGAGAAGTAAATAATACCATGTGTAATAGTAAGTCATTTTCTTGACATTCAGAATTGTTTGCTTCCTATTAAGGATTTTATAATTGTTTGACATATACCATGTATCTAGTTTATTTTTAGGTTGTTTCTCAGAATAAGAAACTTCTTTATGGAATATATGTGACTATTAATATGTACCTAGTCATGGTCTGTTTTATTCAATTTGTGAGATATTTGGAAGGAATAAGGTAGAGAAAAGTGCAGAATGAAAAGTACCTCAGTAGTGCTGTGAAATACACTCTTACTAGGAACCGTGTCTTCTCTGGCCTGTTCATTACCTGGCCTTATCTGGAAATGAAAGATGAACCAGTACCATTTAGAAATTCACTGGATATTTTATTTTTGCTATAAAGGTTCTAGAGCCATTCTATATAGGTTTTTTGGGAAAAAAGCATTTCAATATTAAATTGAGATTGGGGTTTTTCTGAGGCCTAGGGTCTTGCCATGTGAGTTGACTATGGTATGTGGAAACATAACTCCCTGTACCTCCAGTCACGCTTGAGACTGCGGAGGTCCTGAGATGTTGTGATGCTCCAGAGCAAGATTACATCAGCTAAAGACATCCTGGTTCGTTGAAAACCAAGTAGTAATAATAAAAATAATAATACAAAATAAAAAAGGTGTCACCTCAGGGAAGGACAAACTTCTTATTAATCTGCCATTTCTTTTCACCATCCTCATCAAAATAAGATCCTCATAAGTTTAAGATCATCATTTCCCTCTGTGTCATCTGATAACCCCCTCACCATTTTCCTAAATGTAAATATAATCAATTAATACTGAGGTTCTGGCTACCTTGTGGCCTTTTGTTTCCTGTGAACAACCCAGATCCCCACTGCACTGTTATTTGTCTGTTTTTCTTTCTTTTCACCACACACTTTAACACCTTGCAGGACATTGAGGACTTATTGAAGGGGTCCTGATATACAGGCAGAGATGCAGATAAATATCTTTATGTGTAAAGGTATTTTAAAACAATTCATTTGAAACTACACTTTCATTAAAATTAAAATGAACACTTGTCTGTTTTCCTTTAAGAACTCATTGGGAGAAAAACAATTTTAAATATAAAAAATTTTTTTAAAAGATGTCATTTAGTGTTATGTAAACATAGCAGATGGCAGGAGTACTGTGTAATTTTACCACATTTCAGGTTCCTGCAACATGTTAGGTATTAAAATGTTGTATCTTTCCATTTCCTCAAGCATATTACTTTTAAGCTTCTTAAATTCTCAAGCAGATGTAGTATGGTTTATAATACGAAAGACAAAGTGAAACACTCAGCTTCATCTCCAATTTTAATCAGATGAAATCAGTGACAGCCACCTCCTCACTGTAAATACTTCAGGCAGTGGGTCTGATGTGGCTTAATGTTTTGTGATGCTTTTGTTCAGTGCTCCAGTTTCCAGTTTGGAGCTATCCCTGCTAATTTATGAGCTTGCCATGGAATGCTATGTGAGTAAAACAGCAGATGCCTTGGTGTTCCTATTTTATCAAGAATATTATAATTCCACGATGCTATTTACAAACTACAGAAATTTTATTTTCATTTCCATGAGAGGGTGGTGATTATGTTTTAATGCAAAATGTATTTTATAACCAGAAGGAAGATCTAACTTCTCTTACAATATTTTAATTTTTTTCATGAGAAATGAAAATATCTGTTGACTCTGCTGTTGACTTAATTCCCCTTCCTTCTATTCCTTAGCCTATTTATTGAATTACTCAATTGCATCATGAAGTTATTGAGGATTTGTTACTGCATTTCAAAATTACCCTATTATTATTGCCTTTTCCTAAATAATTTCTTTAAAATGTTTCCTAGAGGTTGCTGTGTTTTTAACCACCCAGGGTGTTTTTTTTTTTTTTAAATATAGCAGCTGACCAAAGTTGTGTAAAATGAATAATTACACTATTCTTTGAATTTAAAGTGGAACCACATCTATAGTTTTTCTCACCTTTAGAACAACCATCCAGATACAAAGTCATTGCTGTTTGTTTCTGCACATGCATGTCTGATTGTTTTTGCACCATCTTTTGAGAAAAACACCTATGCTTCATTGTTTTCACCTTGCTTCTTTGTAAAAAAAAAAAGTTGATTATATATGCATGAACATTTGTCTTGTCTTTCTTTTCTGTTCCATTTGTCTACTAATTTATTATTATTTGACCAAAGCACTGTATCTTGACCACGTAGCTTTATTGTAAATCTTGAAGGCAGACAGATTTTGTCCTCTGTCTTGTTTTTCTTCTTCACTATTATGGTTACTACTGTCAATCTTTTGCTTTTCCATATAAACTTGAGGATATGTTTTTCAATTATTTGGAAAACAATTTATTAGGATTTCTTCTTGAGATAGTCACCTCTGGAAAAAATGATATATTGAGGATACTGAGTGTTCCTACCCATCAATATGAATTATCTCACGATTGTATTTTTTTATTTTTTATCAAAGTTTTGTAATTTTCTTCATGCATCTTTTACAATTCGGGCATGGTGCACACCCCTGTAATCTCAGCACTCTCAGAATATCAGACAGGTGGATCACAAGTTTGGGTTATATATAGATATATATTGCAACTCAATGTGAAGTTCCCAGGATCAATCCCCAGTGGCGTAGAAAAAAATTGTCCATATCTTTAATTAGATTTATGCCTATTTTATTCTGGGGGAGGGACTAAAATAAATGACCTTGTGTTTTAAATTTTTAAATATTGTTTTTCATTGCTGGTATGTAGAACTTCTATGTATTAACTTTCTATCCTACAACCATATTATGATTATTTCTTAAATCCAGGAAAGTTTTATTTCTCCAAAATTTCTTCATAGAAAATCATGTCATCTTTCAACAAAGCTACTTTTATTTCTTCCTTTATAATCTTGCTACATTTTAGTTCTGCTTCTTGTTTTAGGGAACTATCAGAACTTCCTTTTAAAATTTCGTCTCCTTGCATTAATCATTAATTCTATCCTATTCTCTTAGAACTTAGATAATACATGGTCACCCATTTGTGTCTCTTTATTTTGAATTATTGGAAATTTCTTCAGACCTTGTCTCCCAGTTTACTAATATATTCTTTGGCTGTGGAAGATTTGCTCTTTGGTGTATCAAATCCATTTTATATTAAAGTTAACAAATTTCACTTCCAGCACTTCTTTTCAATTTTAACAATCTGTCCTTAGACATTAGTTTTGTTATCCTTTAATGACTCTAAACGTAGTATACTTAATTTTATTGCTTATGATTAATCCAGTATTAAATTACAGTGATTTTAATTTTGCTATTTGTTGCAGCTCCTGAGCTTCAACCACAATTCTTAATTTTATATCCTGCACTGAAAGAAATGTTCAATCCATGCTCAGTTGGTTCTTTACATGTAGGGCTTCTTTCACACCTTTTTTGAGAGGATAATCATTTTTTGAGAGGATAACCATCAATCTATGTTTGAGTTCTGACCTTGCACTTTTTATTTGACCTATACTGTCAATATATAAATTAATTCTATTTACTCCCTTGTCATTTGGGCCATAATTTAAAGCTATTTTAAATTTAGCCATAATTTTTAAGTTCTGTCTTTATTAGTGATAACCTCTTTGGAAAAAAAGGGCCTGCAATTCTTTTTTAATTTTTTATTTATTTTTATTTTAGCACTTGTAGTACCTCCAGTAAACTAATTTTTCACAATATAGGAATTTAAATTATTCTTTGTATATCTAATTTTCTCTTTTCTTAGAGGGACCTAATGATTACATGTCATGCATTATCAAACCTTAATTAAATTTTAATGAAATAAAAGCATAACTAGTTAAAAAATTAGAAGTATTATGGACTATCACTCTGAAAAGTAATGAAATACCTAAACAGCTAAATAGGGCATATGAAGGGCTAAATAAATACTAAGGCTAAATAAATAGGGCATATGATGTTATATTTTTCAGTAAAATTGAGGTATATTTTCTATGTAGGATTCATAATCATCATCATCATACTAACTCTTACTTTTGACTGTTCAGAAATGGTTGATTTGTGTCAGCGTGAGGGATTTCAGTCATGATTTTCTAAAGTCAAAGAAAATTTCTCCCTTTACATTACAGGTAGAGTAAGGGGATACTCATCTGACAGATTCTGGAGAAAAGAAGACAAGGGTTCAATCCTAATTTCAGAAGTATAAATAGCAAGTAACCTAGTAAAATTAACCTAGTAAAAACCTTTTTAAAAGAGGGCTGGAGCATGACTTACTGGTACAGAGTTTGCCTCTTATTCTCCTCGGTTGGATCATCAGCACCACCAAAACATAAAAATAAGAAGCAAGTAGTTTAATATGTCAATATATGTTTCAGCCTCAGACACTTTGTTGGAAAGAAGCAATTTCCTTTTTATTGATTTCATACATTTGGTGCTTATTCCAATACAGTAACACACAGTCTGTAAAGACCTAAATAAAAACCAATTAGGATAATCTTATTAAAAAGTAATGAAAATATTCTCTAATACTCTAAAATAGATAAAAGCATGCTCTCATATTGTTAATTAAAATATGTAAATAAATGCTGGTGTACTACTACCTTAAAGTTCTCCATTTAAAAAAATGATTTCTGAGATTTAAAACTTTCTCATGGTTCAAAAATAAATGTATAATCTTGAATATTTAAGAAAAATATTGAAAATAATTGTATATAACTTTATGTTTACTATAGATTTTACAATAAATACTAAAAATGTATTTATGCAACAAAGTTTATCTATGGATTATGAGTGATCTTATTCCTTCTACTTTCTGTGTTTAGAAAATATCTATACTTTTCATTCATTATGGTTATAAAGAAAAATAGTTTTTATTTTTAGTCAAAAGAAAGAGCAAGAAAAGATACTGTCTGGCTTATAAAAGAGGGAGAAAATAAATAGTAAAAGAAAATTGTATTTATTTTCTTCTTTAGCTTTGCAAGAGATAAAAGAAGTAGAGTTAAATAACTGACTTCTTTATTCTGTTCAAAAACCAAAAGCCATTAATGGCTAAGCAGATTTATGTAACTCAGTGAAGAAATGTTACAATGCTTTGGTTGAAAATCATGGCTTTTATGCTTAATGTATTTATTTAAAGTGTATATTGGGATAAGATAACTTAAAACTTCTAAAATGTGCTAACTTTTTCAGGTAAATTGAATCTGTTTATTAAGTCTCATCTCTGGGATCTGAAATAAGGAAGCAATAGATACCCTATGACTTTGTTGATATTCATATGTAAACAGAATGGGTTTAACATTCTTGAAATTATTTTAGAATAGAGGGAGACAAGATCTTTTAATTAAGTATATGACAGTTTAGCACAAACCATTGGAAAACTAGAGATGTAAATTAGAAAAATATTACTGTTTCCAAGAGTAATCAGGGAAGCTTTGGCAGAAGATTTTAAAATGATATTTCAAGCAAGTGCTTAAATCATTCAGAATAAGAAATATTTAGGAGTTTTTTTTCAGCCACAAATAGTAGTGACGGTGTCCCTAGCTGAAAATACCAACATGTTTTGATCATAAAACTTAACTATTCTCTCATCCCAATAAAGCATGACCAATGTGCAAAGGCGTTGGAAGAAAGCTTTACCTTAGGCAAAACCTTTTCTCTACATCTCAAATTCCTCACCTTTAAAATGAAGTTGAAAATAATATCCAATTCACAGGATTGTCTCAAGGGATAAATTCATCTTTAAATGGTGTTGACGGTTCTTAAAAGCACTGTCAGTATCTCTGATTCACTGGATGAATTGGCAGTTCTCAGCAAATACTTACAGTCCTTACCATACTTACAGTCCTCCTTTGTTGCAGAAAAAAAAAACGTGAAAGAATCAGTAAGAAGAAAAGCATATGGGGACATCAAAGAAAGCCAGGCACAAGCTTCTCCTCCCAGAGAACTCGAATGAGAATCCACATTGTTTTCCCAGTAACCATGAATAATAAGACATGCAAAGTTTTAGCTCACCGCAGCTAGTTTTTAGTGCTGGTCACTAATGCTGGAATTCAGTAACTCTGTGATGGACCTCAGCTACTCAGACTCTGACTCCAAGAGCAAAATCATCTACAACATAAATCATATTGTTAGAATAAATTTATCTGGTCAAATTGACACAGCATGGCCAAAGACCTGAGATCTATAAAATCATTTTTAACAAACAGGTTATTCCCAGATGTCAGAAATTCTCTTTGAGGAAATGCTCATGGGAGAGAGGAGGCAAGAAGTTTCAAAACTTCCTGTAATATGACACATTCCACAAGAAAAAATAAATAAATTATAGAAATCTTTTGTCCTGTGACCACTGTTTTCTTCAGCACAAACATTAATTGTATGTTTCCAACTTGTTGGTATTACAAATTCAATGTGGGAATTCTCAGAAGTAACAAAGATAAAGGCTACTGGTCAAGATCTATTGAGTGATTTCATAGGTGTGGGTTTTAGTACAGCTGAGTAATGAAAATTCAAACCATATATATGCAACGCAAATTATTTCTTGAGGCAAGGGAAACAAAATAATAGTACAAAAGTAAGGTGAAAATCATCAGGACTTATTAATCAGATCTGTATTCTTACTCATACCATTTTTAGGCATTGAGAAAGATGGCTTTAATTAATTGACTTATTTACTCATGAATTTATTATTATCAAATGTCCTAAAATCTATTTATCTGTTCCTCATATGTAGAATACTAAGTATGTAATAACTACTGCTCTAGACACTAAAATAAAACATGAGAAAAGTTAAACACTTGCCTTCACATAACTTGCTTTGTAGTGTAAGATACCAATATATGGAAAGAAAATAATGATATTAAATGTGACTAACACAATAAATAATTGAAATAATAAGGTACTATGTTTTATGCAAACAATTGAAAATTTCCCTCTTTTCCACATATCTAGTAGCCGTATCAGGAATTAAACCCAGGGCATTCACACTAAATTGTATTCTCAGCCTCTCCCCTCTTTTTTTTTTTTTTTTTTTAACTTTTGATACTGTATCTTGTTAAGTCATTAAGTTGCACAGGCTGAGTTCAAACTTAATTTTGTAACTTGAACAACTATTTCTAAGATAACAATATGTAATTTATCAACTAATTGCTTACTGTTATTTTTTTTTGAAATTCTATATTATTTCTGCCCTTTTTCTGTTTTGCTTTTTTTCTCTAAATAAAAAATAATATGGCACTGGGTGTGGTGGCTCACACCTGTAATCCCAGCACTTGGGAGGCTGAGGCAGGAGGATCTTTGTGAGTTCGAGATGAGCCTAGCTACAAAGTGAGCTCAAGGCCAGCCTGAGCTGCACAGAGAGACTCTGTCTCAAAAAGACAATATATATATTATGGCAAAATAAAACAAAAACAAAATAAAAACAAGATCCTCCTGCGTTGGTTTCACAGGCTGCTGAGATTGTAAGTATGTACTATGGACACCAGCACTGGTAGTCTAATGGAATGAAAAGATTACTAATTCTTTGGAAAACATTCTAATGAGAATATTAGTTTCTTATTTTGCTGTAATAAGCTATACAACTTGGTGTATTGAAACAATATACTATGTACTTACTGTCTTATAGTTCTGGAGACATGAAATTCTAAATGTGTTTCAAAGGCTACAATCAAGGTGTGGCAGTTCTATATTCTTTCTGGATTTTACTTTATAGTTTTTAGGAAACACTTTGTTTTCTTACCTTGAGGAATTTATACAGGTTGCAGTGCACCCCGTTTTCAAAGCTCTAATGATTGACACATTGTATCCATTTGAGAAGTTTAAAAGCTTAACTAAGAACTTAGCAGTTCCACATCCTAGGGTACAGAAGACATGCCCGAGGGTGGCTGTTTACAGCCTATGCTGTTGTGATCATTGGCTCATTGTGTCAACTTGAGAAGCTTATTAGTTTAACTGTGTCAGCAGGGGCCAAGGTGCTCTTTTGGTAAACATCCTCAGCCTGTAAAAGAGGAGAGCATCCAGATGGTGAGAATGCTGCACCCATCCTAAGGTGGGTGGCCTGCATACAAACTAAGGAAGAAAAAGTGACTTGCTTTTTCCATTTTTGCTCTTGTTACTTTTGCTACTTGCCACTTGTGTGAATGGTTGCCTCTCTGCCACACCACCCTGCCTTGAAGCCAGCTGAGTATATACTAAAACCTCCACAAACTTTGAGCTAAATAAACCTTTCCTTCCTTAAATTTGGGCATTGGGTATTTTGTCTCAGCAATAAGAGAAAAATAACTAAGACAATTGCTGGTAGGGTGATTCTCATGATTATCACTCTTAATGCTAACTTTTGTCTCTCCTACCTTTTCAGATTTTTGAGTGATTTTGGGGTGACCCAGATAATCCAGCATAATGTCCCTGTTTTAAAATTAGCTGACTGCCTGCCTTAATTTCCTTTGAAAATGAAAAGTTAATTTCCTTCTGCCATGTAACTTTTATAGATTTGAGGATCTGGATACAGCAGTATGTAGGGGGAAATTATTCTTCTGCTTACCACAATGAGCTGAATTTATTTGAATATAAGAGAAAAAATCTGTCTACAAATCATCCAAAAGAAACAAATGAATACTTTCCTCTTTATTTAAGTATGATAAATTGAATAGTTTTTAAAAATTAAAACTGCTACCTTTTAGTTTTGTGGTTATTTTTAATGAACAAATTACTTTTCCAATGTGGACAATCCACGTAAGTATGTGTACAATAAATTGTTTATACCCATTAGAAAATATGTAAAATCTCTGAATAGAGTTTATACAGGTTAATGATTTGCTAAATGCAAGAAATTCATTAGCAAAGCATTATTGTATATAATTCAGATGATAGTACAGATATTTGGAAATATATTAGGGACTATGTTCTAAAATCGTAATGTATTAAAATAAGCTAAGGGGTAAAAGCAGGAAATAAAAGTTGGCCTAATAGGAATTAGATATTCTGGACAATACGACTCAAGTGATAAAGTAGTCAAGGCAAGCCAAATTTTATTAATATTTCTCATTTTATACGTAGGGTCAGGCAGAGATAGATAGGACATTCTGCCGCATCCATTTATTTGTCCATTATAGTAATAATTGTCTTTCAATTTTAAAAATGTTTTACTTTCTCATACCTTTCAGTTGAAATACAAGATTTCCATAATATGCTCTTCATCTCATCTATTGATGAGGGAGAACCCAGGTGTCGCTCTTCATTTGAAGTTATTGAGTCATAGTGAACACCATTTGGGAAACTGCCAATGTTTAAGGACAATTTAGGACCTTGAAAGACCACAGAAAAGAATATAAGTTGAGAACACCATGGGGAAAATATTTATAAATGATGAGCAAATCCTCGTTGGTTTTAATTTTTACATTTTTTAAAAATGTCTTAGATGATTATGAGATACCCTTTATTTATTTATTTATTTATTTATTTATTTATTTATAGCCAGAAGATGGTAGCTAGATTGATCCAGTGTGCTAAAGGGTCACAGATTTTAGTACCTATCCCTAGTGACATACACAAATAATTGTTTGGCAAATATGACACCTTTAAATACCAGTCCCTTGAGAGAAAACAGTCTAGAAAAATCAGCTTTATTGCCATTTAAGTTACCACCTGATACTCATCTCATACCTTGGAATAAAAGAAGATAGAAGGTGCAGATGCAATTGAAAGGAATTACAAGTGGATATGAGGATCAAAATGCATCCTTTGTAAGTTGCTTGACATTGTTTACTGTCTAGCACTCCTGATAAGACAAGAATCATGTTAGTAATTCAGTTTCAAAAAATATGTGTGATCAGCATTGTTTGCTCATGTTGCCTGAGAGCACCAGGATTTCCTGATTTGTGACTTGTCAATGATTGTCCTATCAAAATCCTGTAGGCCCACTGTGGGCATTGTCACAACTATTTTCCTTATGGTATTAACCCTTAAAATGCAAAGGAACATGATTTAAGATTAATGTTATTTGTCAGGAAGAATTTTAGGAGATTTTATGGCTCATATGATATACTCTGTATTACTAAAACCAGAAAAAAAAATTCTGATATCTGTTTAACTCAAACTGTTATAGATTGTTAGAAATATCATAGGCAGTGAGACAGGGTCAGGTCCTCCAAGGAGCCAGTGCAGAAACCTAGATACCTTGTAACTATGGGAGAGACAGGCACCTCCTACTGTGGGCCAAGCCTTAAGACAAAAGATCAAACAAATGCACCTATATCCTAAGGGCTGATATTCTAAATAGTTCCCTATCACCCTGAGGAAATCAGGAGTCACCATTCCAAACCCCTATGGAAAAGTCATTGCTCTCTAAAAATGCCTGCACTCTACATGACTTGCTTCCCCATTTGACTGCAATTTAATCAATTTTAGCTAAACTGTTAATCTTATTGGTTCACCATAGTTCTGTCCCACCTTATGCCCATCTGCCTTATGAGTTCCCAGTTTTCCCCACCTTCAACCCGCCTCACCCCATGATTTTACTATATAAAAGTCCCTGGAAAAGACAGAGTCCTTGGCAACCTGCTTGGACCCTTTCTGTCTCTCTCTCAGACAGCTTTCTTTCTCTCAGTAAATATATATTCTCTTAACCTTCATTGTTTCTAAAACTCATTTGTCAATTTTAGAGAACATGAACTCACATGGGACATAGTAGGTTGGGAGTTTCATTCCCCTATATCAAAAACAAATGCATTTGCAATAATTTTTATGAACATTAAAATTGTAGTTGTGCTTCAAAGTCCCTCTTCCCAAATCTATTGCGTGTCGCTAAAGGCAATCCTATGACAACTCAGATCCTTGGGATGGAAGTATAGAAATGATGATTTAATAGCAAAAAATTTACTAAAGAAATTTTAACACTATTCACCACAATATATATGCTCAATTCTGAAAACTTGGTTTTTTCTTTATTATTCTGTATAAGCAATAACCACCATGTTTTGGTGTCATAATCCAAATAAAAAAATATCTGATTCTAATGTTTATGCAAAGAAAAAGGGAAAAATAAGGCTTTCTGTACATCCCCTCCTATTTCCATTTATAATAGATTTTTACATGCATCTCGAGTTTGAGGATTTTTTTTTTTTTTGGATATTATTTCAATTCATCTACCTGAGAAAGAAAAGATCCTGAGCCTGGGGAGGCTTTAAAGTTTCCTGAAGTCACTTGCAATACTGTTTAAGTAATTAATACGCATAAGGAACCATTCAGACTGCAGTATCAGGAGGAATTGCAGTAACATCAGGGAGCATCCTGGTGAAGGAGCATGAGCTCTAGAACAGGGTGAGAATAAGAATCAACCAAGCACCAGCTGGTCACAATGTTGGTCATGGATAGAGCCTTCACTCTGCATTTGAGATTCATTCTGTCCAAAAATAAAGGATTAAAGGTTCAGAAGTGACCTTAGAGAAGAGTTCGATAATTCTATTGATTTATTTCACAATTTAAGCCTCCCCTTGAGAGTTCTCTAAAACAAAATTTGAAAACTAAAGTTTACCTAATGCATCTGAAAATTCTTTGGACCAATAAAGTAGGATTTTAATCTGTGAATTTTGTTCATTCCTTCCTTCCTTTAGTATTCATCATATATTTATTGCCAATCAAATAATAAATAATGGTGCTCTTCTACATGACTGTTATTTGGCTTAAGTAGGTTCTTGTTTCCTCCTAGACTTATGCATTCCTTAAATTGAAATGTTAGCAGCTACTGAAGTTAAAGAAATTTTACATGTGAAAAGAGTTCACCTTTTGTTTGGAATGGTTAAATAGTAATCTATGTTGTATGATTTGGCAGTACAAATAATTGTCCTGAAATATTCTTTCTGCTGCCCTTTTCCTTTTGTGTAAAATTTCATCATAAATATAGCACAAGTTTTTACTTAATAATCTGTAAAAATGGGGATTCTAAAAGGAGAAGTAACATGAAATAATTAATATTCCATACCAAATATTCAATGCATGTTAAATGTAAATGTGTGTTGGGTTAGGTATATTTGTTTTTTTTTTTTTTGTAACAGCAGAGGGTGAAAGGAATTTCAGAAGTGAAAGGACATATGAATCTATTAATTTGGTTAATGCTTTAATATATATTGAGAGTTCATTCTGTACAGTATACTATACCAGACATTGTGGTTTCTCAGGGATGCCCTTTGTCTGGCCAAGTTTTGTGTAAAGTGACAAATGAGACAAAAGGCAAAATCAGTGGACAATATCAATGTCATCATTTTGTATCAATGAAGACTAACTAAGTAAACCCATGTAACTTTGTGTAAATACAGTTGGACCTCTTGATCAATCCTCAAATGAAGTCACAGTAGTGGTGGACTGTTACAGGCCCCCAAGTGTACCAGATGACCAGGTACAGATAGCAGGCATGGCGGAAAAGAGCGTCTCATCTCTAGGAAGTGGCATCCATGTGAGAAAAAAAGTGAGAAGATCAATGTTGACATATCCAGTATGCCTTCCCTATTTAATAACCAGATTCTTCCTCTGTGGAGGCAAGGAAAGGAGGGAGAGAGATTCCAGAAGTTTTCTACCTAGTGAACTCCCTTGAGTTCAAATGAAACACCCAAACTGTTGATCCTAACATATGAACAGAAAATAGAAAGAGAACAAGACTGATCATCCGCTTTCAAAGGAGTGATGCAGAATCTTGTCACTAAGCCCTCAAATACAGTACAACTCAATTTGCATGTTCCTCATCTGTACAATAGGAATGATAATTCCAGTCTTACACATTTATTGTCTTGTTGCAATAAGGTTTTATGTGGAAGCATGTACCAGCATACATAGCTCAAGAAATGCTTCAGTGAATGTTTATTTCCCATTTCTTTATTTTTCGTTTTAACATTCACATTGAGGCTACCTCTTCTTTCTGTGGAATGAAACCCATGGCAAGCTTTTCAGATATTTTAGACCACTAAGCATTCTTTAAGAAATAATAAGATCAAAATTTTATAAACATTTTACTGAAGGACTGAAAGTCAAGAATTGAGTACCTGATAACATTAAAATCATGGAAACAAAATTGAAACAGAATTATGTAACCTTAACCTACCCATTATTATTGAGTTTACTATAGAAGATATTGAACCAAAAATTGTAAAGTAGCTTTGATTCTGATAGTGCAGCAGCCTTGGCCTCCAGCTGAAAATAATGGAAGAAATTAAATTTTCAAGTAATATGAAAAAATTCTTAAAGAATATGGCAAATGAGAATTGTGTAGCAAAATAAGCTATCTTTCAAGAAGAGACCAAACTAATGCCAATAATTCCAGCATGCAGGAGGCTGAAGCAGGAGAATCACAGTGAGTTCAAGGCCAGCATGAGCTACATAGTGAGACCCTGTCTCATAAAAAAAAAAAAAAAAAGGAGAGTGTCAAACTAAAGACATTGGACATTATTGAAGGAATAAAAATGGGGATTGTTTAACAACCATAGAACCCCACTAAAGAAACTTTCAGGCAAAAGAAAAATGACAGTAATATGAAAGAGTTGTAAGGATGGCAGTATTTGTAGAAATTGGTAAAATTAAGAATAGTCTTTTTATAAAACATTATTTATAAACAAAGTTTAATATGTTAGATTAAAAACTGAAGGAATTGAAATTTGAGCAAAAAGATATGATTGACTTTAGAACTTGGGAAAATGTGTAATTTTTTAAAGTGAAACATTCAACAAAGATTACATTCATAAACTACATAAGCTAAATTAAGAGAAAATAAAAATTTAGACAACAAATTAGAGACTTAAAACTATTGAATAGAAGGCAAAATAGAGGGAAAATGTAGAGTGGATCAATAGCAATACAAAAATTTCACAAAAGTTGGTAAAAACTAATCTGCTCATCCATAAACAATAGTGGTTAAAAACAAATTCAGTAAATAACAAATATTGAAACATAATAATTGTCAAATTTTATGTTGCTTTAAGAGAGTCCCTTAAAGTATAATGACAATATTGAATTTCAAGTATTAAGAAGAAATGTGACAAGAAAATAATAAGATAGTAATTGAAAAGTTGCATTAAAAAGAAGAAAGTTTACCAGGAAAAAAAAGCATCATTAGCAACATAAGTAGTCATTGCATGATAGCAGTATAGTCCTTGAAGGAGATATAATTTTTTTTCTTTCTTGGGCATAATGACATAGCTTCAGACAAATATGCAATGAAAATAATCAATAAGCTACAAGAAGGAGTACACAGTTTAGGATTGAAAAGGAGAATCACCCTACATTGCCCTGTTATTTACAGGTCAAATAAATAAAAACGTAGTGACAGAGAATCTGGTTATCTAAATATCTTGACTGAATATCAGTAGAACTCTTAACTTAGTATCCAGTCACAGTCTAGTCTCTGTAATTGTTAAAATGTATATTTCATTGTATAATAATTTTACAACTGATTATTTCTGGGCTTTAGTCAATTTTGTGTTATATTTTCATCATGATTTTTCTCTTGCAACTAAAAGAGATTTTGAAGACCTCTAGCTACATGAGACAGGAAGGCAAGGCCAAAATGATTGTGTTCTTCATGTATCTTATCATCAGCATCCCTGCTGAGATCATATCCTCCTGGTATTCTTCAAAATTAGAGAATAATGTCCTGACCTAGAATTGCTGGTGTAGTTTTTTCTTTCCTCGTTCATTATAATACTCATCTTTTACAGTCTTTTAAAAGTGAGTCCATGAAAGAGATAATAGCTGTCCATTGCTCCTAGTCAGGCTTAATTTTCTCTAACGTCTCTTACAGTTTATATCTCAGAATACTGATGGTTTGCTGTGAGGGACAGAGGGAGAAAATCCATCCAGAAAGCATTTCCTATTAGACACAGGAGCATCTCACTTTCTTTTTTTCTTCCAAAAGCCACAAAACAACTTTAGCATAGTATTTATGTGCCACAGAAATAGCAGTTGAGCACACTGTTCATTTTTCTTGAGGCCATTTAGGTGCACACTGCGTTCTTGGTAATGAGTATCATAAAACACCATGGTGACACATTATCGCTCTTTGCAAAGCAGTGATAGTGCATGCTTAATTGTGAGAAGCATTTTCATGATGATCTTCATCAAACCAGATGTCCAACACTGGCCTGAGGAAATGTGTAATATTCAAATTCATTTTGTCCTCCTGCTCAAAGTTCTGTAGACTTAAATACTGTTACAGTGTCCATTTATGTTTTGTTTAGTTTTCGCCTGCTCATATTTAAAGAGTGTTTTGGCAAAGACAGGAAATACCAGTAGGGAGTAAGAGGAGGGATGGACTGTTGTAACTGACTTACGTGCTGCATGGTAAAAGATTCTGTGGCTGGATCTCAACTAAACAGGATTGAGTGTTCCATAGCAAAATACTGATGTCTGCTTTAGGTAAAGTAAAGATACCTGTGGTGTATATGTGTATTACCTTAGAGTCTATTAGAACCAGCTCTCCCTTAAATCAGGAACAGAACAATCATAAAAGTTCACGAAATTGTGTTTTGTTTTGTGAAAGCACCAACCCTCTTGGTCTGAAGGAATCCTACATATTCAACACAATATTAGAACCATATTTTCCAATTGTCTTTTTTTTATTGAAATCAATGATTTTTACTTATTGAATATATCTCCTTAGATAAATTAGTTATATTGAACACCCAGATTTATTTCTAAAAATTAAATAATAATTACATGAGTTATTTTGTTTTAGCTTCTTAGAATTCAAGCCTTATCAATAAGATATATTCCAAAATATTCAATTACAAAATCTCTGAGTTCTTTAATTTTAAATCTTTTTACCTAAGAAAAGGAAAAAAAAAAAAGAGTAGGAAGGCAGTATTGCCAGGAACTTTTCATGACTTACCCTAACAATGCCTCAAGCTGCAAATTACATAGGATTTTATTTCCAGATTTAAGAAGACTAATTGTCTCCGTAGAGGGGAAGGAAATAAAAAGTAAAACTTCAGCCACTTAACTCCCCCTTTCAGCCAAACCCCCAGTCGATCAGTGTGAAAAAATAATGAGACCTGCTTGCTCTTGTTTCCAAAGCACCATCTTGCTATTGTCAACATTCCAACATTTCTCATTTGAGACACAAATTTATTTCAGTTCCTTATGTGCTCTGTGCTATCTGCCTTTATTACCATAAATTATTTCCACTAGAAATGTTGGACTGAAAAAAACAAAAAGCACCAGGTGTCTTCATGCAAAAGAAATGAATCCTACCCTAAGGAAATAATACCCCTATTCCACTCCAATGCTTAGCCTTGCACATTCAAAATCTCTGTCCACACCTCATGTGAGGGCCATTATGTTATTGTATTACAAATGCTACAAATGATTAAACACGTTTCTAATCTAAACTAAAGCAAAAGGCTTTGGGGCTTCTCATTTAAAAGCATTGAAACAACATTTTAGATTGCTCATGGTTTTTCTCCTTTTGTTAAACTTGAATTCAACATCAGTGTTATGGCCTCATGTTTTTTTGTGCACTGTTCCATAAATACAGCATATCTTAAACTCATCCCTAAGTATGAGTGCAGATGTTTTGTTTTAAAGTCTGAATAGGTAGCAACAGAGTTAAAATTTTTTCTATACAGAATTCTTCAGTATTGTTATCCTTATTTAATCAACAGTTATAGTTTCTGTTAGAGTAGTAAGAACAATTGCCATCTTACTGAGACTTGGTCATGCAACAGGCTATATATGAAGCACTTTACGTGTATCATCTTTATGAAATCTCACATTAATCTCACCTTATAGAACTTGGTATAATTCCAATATAAAACAAAATATACTAGTGGTTACTGATTTTATAAGGGCCATGAAACTTATAATTGGTGGAACATACATATTTTTCTTATTCCAAGTCTGAGTTCCTTTTCTCTTCTGTGAGTTCAGATCTTACCTCTCTTATAAGAGTGAACCTAAATTTCACATCTAAACACAGAATCTTTTTTTTTTCTTTTTAACATTTCAAAGTGGTAGTTCTGTGAGATGCGCAGAACTTAGTACAGTGAGCACTGTCATGTATTTCTTATATGTCTAGCTTTTTGTTGTCATTCATATGTGCCACTCTTACATTACACTTTAGGGTCTTGGTACTTTGTCTCCCTTCTTGGTAACTGGCTTGCTGATGACCATATAATGAATGCTTTCTCCTTTAGAGAATTGTTTTTCAGTCAAGTGAGCCACATGTGATGGGGAGTAGAGCTTGTTAAGTGCAGTGGAGGTTGATTCAGATTTCCATTCTGGGTAAGTCTTATTTCGGCAAATTTTAAAGGAAGACTCTCTCTCACTGTTTCACTCTTTCTAACAGAATTAAAATACATAGCCACTTAACCTGACTGCCAATGCATTCTCTACTTTGCTGCCTTTTGAAATAATTTTAATAAATACAAGTCTTGGTAGAAAAGAACAGCAAGCTCATCAATTGTTGCAACTGAGAAAAAGCCTCTCCTAACAGGATACCAACTGTTCACTTTCCCACTTTAAGCATTTTCTTTGTCGTTTCAGAAAATATACACGATGTGCACTGTGGGTTGTCTTCGTTACTTTTTTAAAGTGAGGCTAAAGGACAATGAGATCTAATTTTATGTAATATTTCCATAGATGTACAAAATTTTAAACAATAATAAAGATGAAGTGATAATTCTGATAATGAGTATTATATAACTTTAAGTGATATTCAAGTATGTTGTACAAATAAAGAATCTAAAAGAAAATGAGATCGCTTAACTTTATGGAAGTAATTTCACATGGCTAAAGAGTGGATAGAGTATGTACTTAGCTCCATGCAGTCAGACATCTACGTCCATGACAAACTGATAATACAGCAAGACATAATTGAATCATTATTATGACCAAACAGGCTTTCCCTGGTTGGCTTCAGTGAGTTCTCCTTTCTTGCTTTTATGCCATGGTGCTGACCTAACAAGAACAATAAATTCTGTGACTCTCTATAATTTTCAATATAAGGAGAAAAGTTCATTACTCCTTTTGTTTTCTAAATTTTAAACCTTGAGATCACCATGTGTCTTGGTTACTTTTATTGCTGAGACAAAATATCTGACACTCAAAATTAAGGAAGGCAAGGTTTATTTAACTTACAGTTTGTGGAGGTTTCAGTCCATCATCAGGTGGCATAGTGTAGGGGCAAAAGTTCATAGTGGCAAAAGATAGCAAAGCAACAATAGTAGAAGAGGGAGAGTAAGTCTCTTTTTCTCTCTTATATTGTAAGCAGGCCACTTGCCCTGGGAAGAGTGCAGCACTCACACCATCTCTATGCCCTCCTCTTGCACAGAATGAGGATGTTCGCAAAGTGAGGTCGCTGACTCCCTGCTGAGCCACTTAGTTTAGCTTCCAAAAATCTCAAGTAGATAAAACATATCAACAGTTACACCATGCTAAAAATATTGTCTGAAAATCATTAGTCTCCATTTATCACTTTATTCCATCTTCCCATAAAATTAGCTCTGAACTAAAACTGCTATGTAAACCAAAGAAAATCTTGTCCCCTTTATTTTAAAATATGTATCTAGAATTGCATTTAAAGTTATTATTGGCATTCAAGTAAAAGAATTTGTTATGGTGTTCAACTAAAACGTTTACTTGCAAGGTCAAGAGCCCAATTTTATAATTATAATTGTAATGAATATTTTTGATCATTTAATGTATTCTGTGTTCTGGTTATAAATGGTTCAATTGTTTATTCCAAGCCTCCATATAATGGAACGAAACTGCCCACAGATATAAGAGGTTTAATAAAGACTTCACTGACAAAGAGCTATGTACCATATCCACAATATACTAGAAATGCAAAGCAATGATTTATTAAGAATTAAGTTTCATTCTAGTTGATTTATCTTCTATCATTTCTGCTACTACTCAGATAAAAGCTAACATCATCTCTTATCTGGTCAATATACTAGCTTGCCTACTGTTTTTTCTACACTTGTCTAATTATGGTTCCTTTTCCACTCAGTCATCATACTGAACCTTTAAAAAATACAAGTCAGATCAAATTCAGTGTTCAACTAAAAATTGTCCTGAGGTCTTCATTTCATTCATAGGTTGGCACATAGTTATATAATGGCTCACAAAGTCTACATGATCTATTTCTTCAGCCTCATCCTAATATCAGTTTGTTACACTCCATATTTTACTTTACTCAAATGAACGTGACTTCTTCATTGTTCCTAAATTGTAGCAGACATGCTTCTGCTTGATGGTTTTGCATAGTTAGTACCCTCTGTAGAAAATGCTCTTCTAGATAGCCCCACGGTTAAGATCTCCTGCATGACCTCTTTAAGTTTCTGCTTACATGACAACTTTTTGGAAGGCCATCATAACAGTCATGGTTTAAACTGATACACCAAGTAATTCCTTGATCTTCCTTATTATACTCTCAGTTCTACATAATTAACTTCAGATATCCAAGTATATTAAGGAATTATTATTAAATAAGACATTTATAAAATTAACTGTACTCATTATAAAATTAACTGTGATCAAATATTCTATGACAGGGATGTCAGATAGCTATTTAATAAAATACCTCATTCTTTCTCTTAAATATTTCTAATATAATAGTGCTTATTTTACTAGGCAACATACCTGTTTATCAGTAGTAAAGTATTCAGTTTCATAATGCTCAGTGACTAATGTCCCCTAGGTTATCTAAATGTCCATGGAATACTTACTATTTCCTGCTTTGAGTTATTTTATGACATTTTGTTGCTACACAGATGTTAGAGAAGAAAAACTGTTATTAGATAATATTCTTGAAAAAGCTTAAAGTGTTGAAACCTGAAAAAATGAAGTTATTTGCTTTTAGACAAAACATGATTCCGCGTTAGAACATCTTTAGCAAGCAAAATATTGCTTTTCTATGGCATTTGACGATAACATAATATTCTCAGGTACTTGTAAAACTTGTAGGACATATAGCTACCATTTCTGTTTTACCTTTGACTTTAACATAGTTTCTTCAAATTCTTAAATGACTTAAAATGTGAAGGAAAGATTAAAATTGATGAAACTAAGTGCAGTAAAAAAGCAATAACAATTCAGAAATAAAAGTATTCACAATAAAAACAAATGCATGAATCTCTAAACAACAACTGCCCCCTCTTCTCTCAAGCAAATTGACCAGAAGCTCTCTGGTTAGCAGTTTTGGAGTATTCTGTGGTGGAAGGTGGCCTCCACTGAGGGATTGTGCTCTTCTACTAGAGAAATCATTTTTACTTAGAGCTCCAAAGTTACAGTTCAGACATGAAAGTCCTTTAGACTGGGATTGCTAGTGGTCACAGGCCCTGTTATTAAATACCATTCAGAGAAACTCACATTCAGCCTAGGGCACAAATAGCTTGTTTGGTTACTAAAGAAAAAATGTAATTCACAAGGAAAAAATAGCAAAGCACACAACAAAAACATACCATAAAGAAATTACAAAAATAGGTGCAGTACTATTGCATTATTTCTGTAACTAATGACCACAGACTAGGTTACTAAACAAGGCACATTTATCATCTTATAATTCTCAAGTTGAAGAACTCTAAAAATAAAGGGTCAGGAGGGCTGTATTCTTTCAAGAGGCTCTCCTGCAGAAGCCCTGCCTCTTTGTCTATATTCTAGAAGCAGTCTGCATTCATTATTCCATGGCTTGCCCTCCTTTTACACCAGCCTCCACTTCCTATTACTACAGATTTTTCTCTGATATTCTCTCTCTCTCTCCCTCTCTCTCTCTCTCTCTCTCTCTCTCTCATTAGTATTGAGTATTAAATCCAGGGCCTTCACAGTGAGCTGTATCTTTAGCACTTAATATTTTATTTTGAGAAGAATCTCATTGAATACAGGCATGAATCACCATACCAAGCTGCCCCCTCTCCATTTTTTTTTATAAGAACCTCTGGGATTACATTGGGTCTATGTGGGTAATCTCTCCTTCTCAAATCCTAATTTAACTACATCTGTGAAGTCACTTTTGTTATGTAGGTGAGGTAAAATACCCAAAGACTGTGGGAGAAATTACTGCAGATACAAAACACTATCAAAAACTTCCGTGTTTGGAATTGCTAAAATAGTTTGCTTTTCATTTGTCAGTTATTTATGTTGATGCACTTCTGTCGTTCTTTTGCATCAAATAGATTAATAAATTCCTAACAGTCAAAATATTAAATACTGAGATATTGTCATTCAAGATACTTTCTTGTCTATTTTCAAGATATTTTGCTTAAAAATCTTTTCTCTTACTATTAAAATGTTTTATTCAAGCTCTTTTGAAATACCATACTTCTTATGATTTATTTCTTGGTTATGATTTTATATTCCACTGGCCTTTTTATACAACTTTACAGGCTATGTGGTTCAATTGATATGAATTTTTTAAAAGCTTGTGTGTATTTCCAAGGTCAGAAAATTTGTTTCTTTTGATTTTGCTGTTTGCATTTTACAAAGTAACTGTCACAAAGTAGAGACAAATGAATATGATCCACCACAGTATGTGACGGTGGCAATCTTTTGTTTGAGCTATAGCTAGGTACATTCAACAGTGAATATAAACAGGAATGTGAATTTGAGAAACTCAGGGAATATTGAATTTAATCTTAGATTTATAGAGCACAAATTATACACAATTGAGGGTAACTAAGAAATAATCAGAAGTTCCTGTTGCCTGAAAAAAAGGGGATGAAGAATTTCATGTTTTCCCAGGATTTACTTGGGCCCAAAGACAATTGAAAGCATTTTGTAAACATTGCCTTATCTATTTTCTCTAATACCCTATTATTTAGATATTATTCCCATTTTATAGGAGAGCTTGAGGCACAGAGCTCCTAACTCATCCATGTCAGAAAAGTAGCTGTCAATGGAACCAGGATTCAAACCAAAACTTGATACAAAGCACATCATTTCTGAATTTTAACTTATGTCTTTGTAATAAAACCATTTTAAATGAATTATTCTGTAATTGGCAGTGATGTTGAACTTCTGCTTTCCCTGTTTGTGATCATCTTAAAAATCAGTGTCATCTTGGGCTGGCTAGATCTTTCTGTCTCATTGGATCCTGTCACTTGGACACAGTCACAGTCAGCAGTATGACTTATGAGACTTAATGGCCATAAGTCAGACTAGAAAACCTGCCTTGACTTTATGTAAGAAGAGATTTTCATATATATCTTCTTGACGGGGGAGAGGGCCATTGCCAAGGAGCCATTAGGCAGACCTTTCTTGGAGGAACATTACTGAATAATGATCTCAATAGTGAAACCATTTATCTGTAGTTATGTGGATTCATAAAAGGTAGACAACAGTTATTTGGATAATGCCTTATTTTAATGAATCACATTAGTGAACTGGATATTTTGAAAAATCCCAGTGTTACACAGGTGACAAAATATAAACAGACATAATGCAAAAAATTACTTAATGCAGCCTAGAAGACCACTGTGTGAAATTGATATTTTCTGTTTTATTTTTTAGTACAGGAGAATATATAAACAATATATCACTGTAGGCTCCAATGACATATTTCTGGGCAGAAATGAACTTCTTAATGAACTTCTTCACAGAACTTGTACTGCACAATATTAACAACATTTGGCTACTTGCAAAAGTGCCAAGTTGTCCATCTGTCTCACTGGGGTTTTTCCTAAAACATGTTAAGGGAAAGCCTTGTAATATGTACCTTCCTGTCATTCCAGAGCCAAGAAATCAGGCCATATCACCATAGGCAACAGAGTCTTAACAGCATGGGCCTTAAATCAGATGCATTTAGACTTGACTCCTATCTTGGATAAGCTGCTAATTCCACTAGAAGTTAGTGTCCTCTTTAGTAAAATAATAATGATACCAGCCCTTTGGTTTATTATAGCGATAAATTGAAATGAATAGAGTCCAAAAGAAAGAAAGAGGTAAGTACATAAATAACTAAAATCCTTAATTGAAATACTATCAAAAGTGCTATGTGAAAAAGCACTCAGAATCAACTCTTAATCAGAATCAGCTCATGATAGAAAAGAATCCTGATGAATTGGTGATGTAAGAGAACAAAAGATAAACAGAACACAGTCCTTCCCATGCAGAATGGTTCTACTCATAAAGGTTAGGATTGTAAAATTATGGAAAAAAATTGATATACACAAAATATTTCTGAAAATACTTATGAGAATAAAATATTCCAAGGGGAAAAAATATCCCAAGGGAGGTTTAGGATTAGTAATGGATTTTTAAAGTAAGCTAATAAACATTGACCCACATTTATAGAGTCAAAGCAAATTCATCTGATATAAAATGAGGTAATAATATTGAATCAAAATTAAAAGTTAGGACATTATCCCAATATTTCAATTTTTTACTTCCTTTTAAGTAATATGCATTTGTTGGTTGAGAATTTTTTCTTCATTCTGGTCTTATTTATACTTCATACAGTTAATATGTCTTTACTGAGGGTAAAAAGGAAGAAAAAGGGTGAGAGAGGAGAAGAAAGTTCCAAAAAAACAGGAAACAGTGAAATGAGGAAAAAAAAAAGTAGTGAGAGAGTGAAGAGGAGAAGGGAGAGGAAAGAGAAGGGGGAAATGCAAAGACAGGAAGATACAGAAAGAAAAATGCAAATGCAAGAGGGAGAGGGAAAGAAAAAAGAAAAAGAGAAGTGGAAAAAGAAAAGGCAAAGGAAGAAAGAAAAGAAAGAAGAATGGAGAGTACCTTTAGTTCAAGAGCTCATAGCTTTGAGTTAAAAAACTAAGTCCACACAATGATTTTTTAAATAATTACCTGTACTTGAGATATCTTGGATTATAAAGATAGCCATCAGTGTGCATCATTAGTTTCTTAAATTTTAATATATGTATATTGGAACTCAGAAAATGATATCTAAATACGGTATGGTACTTTATCATGCTGAAGAGTTTTAACCAGAAAAGACTGGAAAGCCCAGAGGCATTTTCAGAAGCTAATTCATTCTCTCACATTCTTCCCTTCTCTTTTCTCCCTCTCTCTCCTCAATGCAAATCTTTGAAACCAGAATTCCTCTTCATCAAGACAAATTACAAAAAAGACAAGTCCTCTCTCCTTAAGCAAGCCCCCCAACCTATAAGGGTTTCCTGACATTCCCTTCTCCCTTGAAGACTAATTCACAGGAGTCCTGACTCATACCCAGGAGGAAAGAATGCTACACAAAGGCAAAAGAGACTGACCAGGCAGGCTCTCTTGGGTTCTCTTCTCAATCTGTCATCATTAGATTATACCTTTTTATCCAGTTGTAGTCCCATATAACTGGCCATTCTTCGCTGAACTTCATGGTCTATGAGACCATATTTGAAGAGTCCTCCATACTATAAAACTTTTGATTAAACAATTGTGCCATATTTTTCTCGTTAACTGTCTTCTGTTATAAAATGTTAACCTTATGATGGGTGAGGAAATACATCATGGTTTTCTATCCCCATCATACTAATCACCTAGGGCTGGTATTTAAATGCAGATTCCGATTTGGTGGGCCACCTAGAGGTCCATAGTGCACCTTTTGCTAATAAACCATGAGACAGTGTTGGTGCTCAAATTGTGAAATCACTCTTTGGTTGGCAAGACACACAGGCCACTATGTGAAAGGCCCATTTCAAGTGAGTTTCATTTCTCCTGAAGATGTGGATATATATGAACAGAAGCTGTAATATGATTGTAATTTGGAATCTCCTCCCAGGGAGCTTTGCAAACATTTTTGATGACTTGATCTCATCCCACTTCCCCCAATTCCTGTTAATAATATAATCGAGCTGGAAGTATGACCACGGCACAAGGATTTTTAAAAGGCCCTTAAGATTATTACATCTACTCTTGTGACAAATTACTACCTGCATAGGGGCTTAAAAAACATCAGTTCATTATCGTACTCTTCATCAGATCACAAGCCTAGCAGGAATCTCACTGGACTAAGATGAAGGTGTCAGCGGGAATATCCCTTACTGGGGCCGCTAGGAGAAATTTCATTGCTTGGTCATTTCCAGTTTCTAGAGGCTTCTTGGTTTCCTTGACATATGGCTCACTTACTTATTCCAGTCCCAAAGTCAGCAAATGAAACCAAGCTTTCCTTTAGCTACTGTCTCCCTGTTTCTCTTTTCATAATTGCTCTTCCATTTTTAAGGACTCTTATTGTCAGAAAATCTATTTTAAAGTCAGCTGAGTAGAACCTTAATTCTATCTTAAGCTTTAATTCCTTGTTGTCTTGAAGCCTAACATGTTCATTTTCTGTATATTTGGAGGCAACACACCTGGATCCATTAGTCTGCCTACTGCACTATGTGATTCTAATTTGCAACCAGGGATAAAACCCAAAATAACGCATTGCCTATTGTCACTTAAATTGGACTGAGACAAAAAAAAAAAAAATAGAAAAGCAAAAATAAAATGATTTAATGGTTTTAAGAGAAAGATGGATTTATCTTTTCTTATTTTATCATATATCTCTCACCTTAACAATATAGGTATATTTCTTTTTTTCCCGAGGAAATAAAAATCTCATTGCTTTCATGTCCTCTTTAATATGTGCTCATGAGATTCCAGTTAGATACATGAGTGTACTATGAGCTGAGGAAAAAGGTTCCTTGATGTGTAAGGAAAATGCACCACGATGGGAGAACCTTCAAATGCCAGTTTTTTATTGGTGAATTATTCACACACAGTGAGTTGAACCTCTCTATTTTATTCTTTGAGTTTATGATTCACCTTTTTCTAGGCCCCTGACCACTACTTCCTTTTAAGCTTCTGATAAATCTCTTAAACGCTAATACCCTGAGCACAGAAAAGCTCATTGTAACAGCTAGGCTTTAAAAGCAACAAATCAAAGACAAAGGTGATACCAACAGAATCATGAATCTCCTTTTTATTAACACAAACCTCGTTATAATTAATACCAAATACAGTTAGCATGAGGCATCCTATCTTTCAAAATTTAAAAAAGCATGACATGACAGTTAACCCTTGATTGAAGGATAAGTACATGATAATGAAAGCAGTCAACTATTCAGATCTACATATTTGTGTACAAAATGAGTAAATAGAAATCAAAGATGAGGGAAAAGGGAGATACTATTTCAAAATTTTATATGCAAGGGACTGAAGTAATTTGGAAAAAGTCAAATCTGTAACACCTTACAGATTTTATGAGTTTTTTCTTTTTGATTTTCATTTCATATTGAAATGCAACTTTCTGGAAGTTCAGATATTGAGCCTCTAAATCATTGATACGGCAGATACGAACACAGAGGGCTAAAAAACAGACAACATCTATTACAGTTCAGATCTTGCATGTCCCCCCATAGCCCATGCTGTAAAAGTTTGATGCCCAGCCTGTGGTGCTTCTGGGAGGTGGTGGAGCCCTCAGAGAGTGGGGGCTCTGAGAAGGAAGTTAGATCACGGCAGGAACCCTTGACGGGCAGAGTGGGTCATACTTATCTTACTGTTTCTCTTTTTGCATCCCAGATTCCATGAGGTCAGCAGAAGCATCCCATATAATGTAAAGGGTCTGCATGGGCTCAGAGCAACGGGGTTTGAAATGACCGGACTACCACTTCTGACACTGAGCCAAAATAAGTACTTCCTCCTTTTAAATTGATTGTGTCAGACAATTTATCACAGTTACTGAAAATAGAATAACATAAAACTCGAGAAAACTGGATTATCACAATACTTCCTAGTTTACAAATTTCCTTCTTTATCAATCAGTGCTTACTAGAGATCCTTTCCATTCATAGCCAGGTTCATTCATTCTCATATATGAATGTCAGACTTACTATTCCCATCAATAGCCCTTATCACAATATGTGATTGTCTTTTTATCAATATCCCTACCGGTATTAAGCCATTCAAACAGAAATCTCAGGAGTTTCTTACAAGAATAACCATTGTGCTTAACAGAAAGATCCATCCACAAAACTTTGAATGAGCAAAGAATATATTTATGTTCCAAAGTGGCATGACTGAAGTCATAAATAAAGTAAAACACAATCTTCAGGTTTAGTTTGAAAAATGTGTGTGGATAGATAGATAGATAGATGGAGATATATAATTAAAAATATCTTCAAGGGTTTATTCAGGTGACTGCAAATGCATGTACTGTATTAGATCAGATTTTTGTTCCTTGGGGGCTCACTGTCTTAGCCAAAGATAAATATGTATGTAAACAGGAAGGTGTAACATCCTTTGGTAAGTGATAGAGATGAACGAGGCATGTTTGCATTGGAAAAAGGAAGGCATCAATTATACTTTACAGGGGTGTAAGTTAGTATGTGATATGTTTCAGCCAAAGGCACAGTTGTTATCTGGAAGAAGGAGAGGGAATGAATATAGTGAAGAGTACGGAAAGGAGACAGGATAAAGAACAGCTGTCCTGAAGTTATTGAGTAGGGTGCTACACAAAACACCAAGCGTAGGTGTCAGAAATTAATCAGACCACATCCAGGTGTATTACAGTTGTGAAGAAGCATCCATTGTAATGTAGTTCTACTGGGTTAACACACTTAGCTGTAATACCACACATGCTATTTTGAATTCTGAAAGATTTTTCAGCACTAGACTTGTACCACAATTAGGTCTGCATTAAATTTCACTGAGATAAAACCATATTAATATACTTTAAATGTTCCTGTCAGAGTGTGTATTCCCACAGCAACAAATCAGCATTAACTGGAAACTTACTGTGAATGAAATTTCTTTTGACTCATTCCAGATCATGGAATGGAAAGCAGTAGGCTGGAGTCTACCAATCTTCCTTGTAACAAGTCCTACTGGTGATTTTGGCACATACTCAAGTTTGGGAATCACTCTTTCAATGAAGCATAGATTTTTAGGAAATGCTGTGTGAAAGTTATTAATGCTGTGATTGGTGGTAGTATTAGGTAGAGGTGAGAGCTACAATGTCTTTTTAAAAAGCCCTGTTCTAGTGACTGTATGGATTTTGGATCTCACTATATTCATGATTTTTCTCCTCCATGTTTTACAGGATTCTTGGCCTTCTTCCTGTTTTCTCTTTATCACATATTTTCTGTAGACATGTAGCAACAGAACAATGTAAAATTCCTACAAGACACAAGGACTAGAGGCAATCCAAGTGTTAGATAATTCAGATCAAGATGTTGATATTGTATTTCCTTGGAATTGTTGAAGTTTTCTCCACTGTGACTGCACAGTTTTGGTAAATGGGAAGAAAAAATTACTTTTATCTAGCTAAGATTCATTAGAAACTTGTTTTGCTTGCAAATAGAGACTTGAATTTTGCAGTATAATTATCAATTTAGTTGATAGGTACCTTAATCACTCAGCTGTTAATCAGAATTACCATTAACTTCTTACATTATTAATTAAAGCTTACTTTCAAAACACCTGTCATCTCCAAAATTTTGTAGGTGTGGAAGAAAACACTTTTTTCTTATAATTCTTTTCTGCTTGAAATAATATTTCAGAGGTAACTTTGCCTTTTTATGAAGGCTTCTACAAATTATGCTGGCAATGATGTCAACAAGATGGCTAGTGACTTTGAAGACGTTTCGGAGATAGTTGTTTTTCTGAACCTGTATAATTTAGAACTCAGCTAGCACAAAGGTGCAGACTGAAACAGGGTCTTTGAAAAATTTATTTCATCCAAATAAGAAGAGCCATTATTATAAAAATGTTTTATTGAGTAAACAAGTGAGACAGAAACATGTCTTGAATTTATACTTCATTCTTTAGTCATGTTGATTAATGGAGTTCTGTAGTGCTTTTTACTTTAAAAATCATAAAGGTTGGAAGAATCTCAAGAGTTTAACTATTTCAATCACATATTATTTTTATTAATATTAGACTGCAAGTATCCCATTAGGATAGTATCTAACATTTATTATAATTATATGTTTGCAATATTTCTAAATCATTCCTTTTCAAAGTACATTTCTTCAGTATACTAGTTCTATACTGTGGATGTCTGTAAAAAGGGCACAGAGGGATGAGAGGGTCCAGAGGTCAAATAAATTTGGTTAATAAACCATAATACAGAACCATCTGGGAGATATGTAGGACACATGAACATATTGAAGACTTATGAATCCTGAAATTTGTTAAATACACGTGTCTGACACATTTTGAATGAGTCCTTTGATTTTGAATGTAAGTTCTGAAAGTACATTTAAAAATATTTTCCTAAAAGCTTTTCTAAGACAGTTAATGGCTTCTTCATAGTTATGAAAAGTCACTCAAAATTTAGCCCGAAACGAAGAAGTTTGAGTAGAATAAATGTTTTCTATTTGTTCTTTATCAAATACTCCAACATGTTTTGATATAAAGTATCCCGGTTCTACCAAAGAACAACGATTTCCATTAGTCTGTGGATTTCTATTTCCCAGGGACAGTACATTTTATCAATGTGCCCTTCAAAATGAAAGAAAAGGTAGTGTCTTTTTCTAAATGGTAGAAACTCACAAGAGGTTATTTTGCTATAAAACCATGCTGTATGACCATAATTTTTGAGACACAATAATTAGAATATAACATTTATAAATTGGTGAACATGGCAAGGACATGACAAAGGATACTGATAGTTTGGCAAATACCATGTATTAAGTACCCTTTATGTTTAAAGAATTTTACTGACCCATGGAGATAAGTGGTTCTTGCTGTTCTATAGGTTAGCATTTATGATAAATCTCTTATTAAAGAAAGCTATATTACTTTTTAATACTAGAATTGGGTAGCTCAGAATTTACCTAATTTAAAAAAAAACCATAAATTATAACTCTTATTGGTCTCACGTCTTGTGTCAGAACTTGTTTGATAATTCCCACAATAATTTTGGGAGGTCAGTATCCTCATTATACTTTATAATAGTGGAAAAGAAAGAAGAAATACAAATGAAATATAATCCCACCTGTATATACTTTGGTATATAATTTTCATTAATTTTTTATGTGTATATACATATACACATACACTTACATATTTGTACTATTTTACCTATTTTTAAAATTGTTTAGGGGAGGAAAAACTAAGTTTACACTTGAACTTCTTTAAATATTTCAGAAAAATTTTCCACCATGTCCAGTGACAGCCAATTATATGCACTTACTTCCAGCTTTGAATACTGTGAAATTGTGTTGATGCATTAAAATCGTGTGGTCATGGAATTATTTATATCGTGGAAAGCAGTTTATGTTATAAATCATGACTTGGTTTCCAGAGAACTTATAATTTAACATGTAAAAGCACATCATCTTTCTTCACATCCTCAAATATCCTATGAGAGTTGTGCTGTATTTTTTGTCATTGACATGGCAGTTAGTAGGAATAGCAAGGGCTCAGAAACAGGTAAAGAAAATAATTTTAACATTATTTGGGAGGAAAATGCAATGGACAGAAATTATGAAATGGTATCATACAAGGATTATAGAAAGTAAATGATATTGTATAGAATGTTCATAAATTATTGTGAAATCTTTATATTTCCTCACATTTAAAATAAAACCAGTGCAAAGTAATCCCAAGAAATCATTTCCTAGAGATATAACATGTCAAACTGTGGTAATGCTTCAATCATCCCACAATATTAGATGCAAACTCAACATGGTTTAAAGTGTTCTGAACAAGTTCTGCAGTTATACTGAAATATGCTTTCAAACACCATTCTTATTCGATCATGAAAGTCATTTAGAGAAAGTATTTTATATATCTGCACATAGAGCTGGAGTAATAACAACTAACCATGAGAGGAAAAATACATGCATCCTTCAGCAACCATAGTGTTAGTATTACTGATCTCCTCAGCCAAAGCAGACAAGCAGAGAACAACACACACAAAAGTAAACCTTCAGAAGTTCAAGCTCAGAGAATGAGGCTACTTTAAATATATTTGAAATATATCACATCCTCAAAAGTAAACAAATCTAGTGAATTGAAACCACTTACCATATTTTAGGAATTAGTTCACATAAAGTGGAAGAAATTGAATAGAACTCATATTTAATTTTTTAAAAATTCCTGATTCTCAAAAATTTATCATATATTTATGTACAGGTAACATAAAAACTCAAATTTCACCAGTTTTATAGATGGTCTCATCTCTGTGTATTCCAAAAACTTTTAATGTTGTACAAAATGTGTTAAGTGTTAGATAAGCTTGTTTCAACAAATTATCTCTTAGTTTCATAAAACAGCCAAAGTCTGCAGCATTTCTGAAATCAAGGACAAGCTATTCCTTATGTTTTTCTAGTAATGATAGATCATACAGCTGCAGAGAGGAAGTCTCTGAAAATCATTGATAAATTAACTTGGTATTTTATTGTGCATGTTTTTTACTCACAATGAGAGTCATCCAATAAATATTTATTGAAGATTTAGTAGACACTTTCCACTTTTCTAGGTGCTAAGTTTATACCAAGCATAAAAGAGACAAAAGAAAAATCAGTACAAGTAAGATTTGCAATTTTGAAACCCAGAATATTATAAGTAAAATGAATAAACAAAGTTCCAAGCAAAAACATAGTACACTGAATAGGCAAAATATTTTCCCTTATATTGTTTATGTTCATGTATTATGTTACCAATTTCTTTCGCATCCAAAGTAATGTGCAAAGAATTGGCCTTTCTTTTATTCTAGTGTTCTCTTGGTTTCAGAATTTGACTTCATGTTTAGAAATATATTTGAAATATAGTAGAAGGGAAGGAAATAAATGCTAAGAAGCAAATAAGTAGACAGTATTTTACTCTACCAATTGTAATTTGTGGCTATATAATTATGTCACATCTATGGAATATGGGTAAAAATTTGTTCTTTTCCCAGAAGTTGCAGTAATAATGATAGCCCATAATGTACTGAAGCCACAGAATTGATGGATAATTCATCTTTGAATTACTGCATGAGAAAAAGCTACTTGGTAATAAGTTTTGGCTTTGCAAAGCTCTTTATAATATATATTTAAAATGATTTTATTCATATTTCAAATTGTTTTATAAATTTATTATAGATTTAAATTATTATATTTTAATCTGTTAAATTTATTTAATAAATTATTATTACCTATCAGGATGACAACATATTTTCCTTGAGATAGGATGATATTTGTAATCTCATAAAAATACTGAGCTAATTTTGTGTTCTCATGTATGTGTCTATATGTCTTATAAGTGTATTATGAGTCATGCTATGGTAACAACCTCTGAAACCTTAACAGTATGAAGCAACATAAGAAGCCTTCTTGCTAATATCAGACTGATGCAGGCCAAGTGGGTCTCCTCAAATGTCAATTCATAAACTCATCCTTTGGCTTTCAGCTCACTGAGACATTACCCAGTCAGCAGTAGCAGACATGACAGGGAAGGATGACATAGAAGGAGTGTTTTGGTCAACAGCATTTGTTATGCCCATGTCCAGAATATCATGAATCACTCATGATCGCATTTTGTTTGCCATACACCGGTTATACATCTCAACTGCACATGAGGCTAAGAAACAAAAATTTGAAAAAATGTGAGTCAGGTAAATTATTAGTGTCTCTTAGTTCATTAAAAAGAAAAGTTTGTGCTAATATTGATTGGAGAAATTTTATGCCCTATTTTGTACCCTGAGCAACTACTTTGAAGATAAAATGTAATGCATTGGCTATTTTTATTCTCCTATTATTTTATGAAATTTTATTTTACTTTTATCTTTAAAAAATGAGTAAATGTTCTGATGAATATTGTGTCATTCTGCCATAGTCCTCTATGTATTATGGTGACCAAATATTTTTCTTTTCCATGTTCACAAAAACACTATCACTGCACAACAATGACATCCCAAGTTTTGTCTGGTTTTGGAAAGTGATTGGCATTTTCCAAAAGGTTTATATTTAGTGGCCTTACATATGACCACCTATGAAATAAAGATAAAATGTTCTGCCCTCTACTCCTATTTATTTTAATTAATATGGCCTGGATATTAAACAAATAACCAAAACACTTCATTTACAAACAGGGTTCTTGGAGATTTAAACCCATGATTATGGTCTGGAAATTTTACACGACCTGCCTCCAGCTCTGGATGAATAAACACAAAAGGATAGATGTTAAACTTTTCCTTAGTCTAATCAGGGAATTTTTAAGCTGCTGATACTTATTTTTCTATACAGCTCTCTCAACTGCTCAGCTGTATATTAAACTTCTGTTGTATTTAAATTTACTCAGACTTATACTGTATAATGATAGTAAATGATAACTATACCCAGTCATCATTCTAGGACACACTTCTCCCATTTTTGTCTGTGCTTTCTACATTGATGAGTCTGTTTCTCTATTCCTCTCTCTGTCTTTCTCTCCAAACTGAGTTTCAATAAGAAGCCATGCTTCTTCATTTGATCTGTTCTCTGAGCTACTAAGAATTTTATTGAGACTCCATCACTCAAAGTCTCAAATCCATTCCTTATATCTGAAGATTATAAGTCTTAGTTCTCAGAGACACTGCATTTCTGGGCTCCATTTCCATCATTTTCAATAATGTCTCCAAAATGACACATTGTTTCTTACACAAATCCCTGAAATACTTTCCCAAATATAGAGAACAAAACCAAAACAAAACAATCAAGTTAATGCATGGAAAATAAAATGCTTTTGTGCTGGTCTGAAAGAAAGAAGATAAAATAAATCTTCCACCTCTCCATCCCTTTTCCTTAGTGCTGCTGCTGTGTAGTATACACTGAATGTGGCAACACTTTTCTAAAACTTTTCTCTGAGCACTACTGATTGACGTGTCCAGCCTCCATGCTGATTTCCTTGGTAATTGGTCCCCAAATGATAAACAAATGCTTTTTATTTCAGGCATGTCTTTTTTTATTTTAAAGAGAATAAAACAAAAAAGAACAGAACAAAGCAAATCAGAACAGAACAATGCAAGCAACACAGCACTTCACAACAAGACAACTGGGTATCAACAGTAGCTTCTATAATGTCTCTTTTCTTTGAAACAATTGAGCATACCTTCACACACAATAATAACAAACATAACAAAATAGCATAAAACCATTCAAGAAAATGAAAGTATTATAGGACATTTAAAACCAAATAACAGAAAATGAACAATGGCTACTATAATATCTAATTTTCCTTAAAAAAATTTGTTTTCAGGAATGTCTTAGAACACCAGTTTCTTTGTGCCACATTTCCTGTTAGATGACATCTGATGAATTCAAAATTAAACTCCAGAAGCTCAGAGTCTTAATCACAAAAGTCTATTTCTTATTCACATGGATATCTGAGGCAAGTCAGGTGATAGTCTTCCAATTGGTGCTGCTAAAATCAGTCTTACATTTCTTTCTAGCTGAAAATTTATGACCAGCCTAGAGAAAGACTAGTCAGATGAGCTGGGGGAAGAAGAGACTATAAAGAATTGGACAGATGGCTCTTTTGTTGGACCTGGAAGCAAAATTGTTATGATTGGGATACACAATGTCTTCTGAAGTCTATTGTGTGGAAAGCTTGATTGCCAACTACGAATTTGTCATGATGGTACTTATCTCATCGATGGAATAGTCCACTGATGAGTTTATAACTGAATGCGCTGTTAGCAAGTGGGGCTGGTTTAAAGGAATGGGCACTGGGGGTATGCCCTTGTGTACTATATATTTCCCCTAGTTCCTCCTGTCCTGTCCTCTTCTCTCTTTCCCTCCCCCTCTACTCCCTCCACTCCCTCCCTTGTCCTTCTGCCCTCCTCCCATGCTGCCATGCTGGGCTTCACCACAACCCCGTGTGCTATGGTGCTCTGCCTTTCTTCAGACCAGGGGCAATGGAGCCAGCCAGTCTTGGATTGAAACCTCGGAATTTGTGATCCAAAACAAATTGCTCTTTCTCCAAGTTACTTTTTTC